>KL256459.1:83408-146123 GCA_000699545.1 Podiceps cristatus | reverse complement strand
CCCTTCAGATAACCTCACCTCACATAACAAAAAATCATGTGCATGGGGCAAACAGAAGCCAGAGCTTGCTCTAAGATGCAAGCAAGAAGCAACCATCATATCATTTTTTCTCCCAATCAGGTTTTAGAATAAACCATTCACAATTAGTTTATTCACATAAGTGTCTGTTTCCTCACTCAGATTCCAGTCATCTGTGGTACAATTAAATACATGAAGTAAGAGAGTTTTCCCTGGACAATGCTAAATTACCGTCTACTGGAAAGGAAAGTTGTTTTGAAGAAATTCACGATAAAGGCAAGGCTGTTGATCTACATAGGCAGAAAGACATATCATGCCAAGTTTCATTTGTGTATGTTTTTGTTTTTTCACTGTTTTGTCAAGCACCCTGCAGCACAGTTCAGTGATAGCGGGTAGTGTATGAATGAGTGGGTAAAGGATGTCAAACTGAGTGTACAAGGATAAAAGCATTGGCCTTGACTATGGAAGGTCTGGTTGATTTAAAAGCTAATTCAATGATACAAGCCTTCACGCAGCTGTTTTGCCGAAAGTATGCAAGCATCTTTTTTTCTCTTCTTTTTTCCTTCCTGTCTTTTGAATGTGTGTTGCAGGCCGCAGGCATCTCCTTCTTACACAGGCTTTCTCTTTCTTACCACTTAGAAAAAGCTTCTCACCTGCCTGAAAGATGGAGTTAGGACACCATATCATTCTAATTAGTTGTGAGAGAGTTTTCTTTCTTCCCTTTGGTTCTGGGCATGCCTTTCTTTGTGTCTCCCATGCCTCCTAAACCTCCCTCTGCTACATTGCCTCAGGACACACACAGACTGGTACAGCAAGCTGTGGGATGCTCTGCATTTGCCTCTGATCAGTGCTGGTCCTCTGTGAGCTGACTGCGGTGCCGCAGGGAGGATGGGGCGGGTGTGAGGCAGGGACAGGAACTCTGGCTGCTCAGGGATGGAGCCGATCACCTCCTCATTAGCCTTGTTTCCAGCCCAGTGGCCTGCAGAATGGCAGTCTGGAGGTCAGCTGCTGGTCTGCATCTCCAGCTGGGTTCGTCGTGACACCTAGTCGGGAGCTGGGGCTGTCTCATCCTGTTATAATTGGATCAGTCTTCTGGTTTGTCTGGGCAATGGAGGAGTTCTGTAACATTTTCATGTATATTCCAATACCGTATATACTTATCTTGTTATAACTAAAGTGACTGAGTTACACAAGAAGAAAGGAAAAGAATAAATCCTTCAGGTCCTGCAGGATAAAAATGGCCTTCTTGAATCAATCTTCATCTGACGGCGGTGTAATTATGGATTATTTACCAAGATCCAGTCTCCTACTCAGAGCACAAAAATTGCCAAGGTGCCTGGTGCTAGTAAATTAGATAACACACAGGGTGATTTGTCATTATTACAGATCATTAGTTCTTTTCATGTTTAAACTTGCCCTTTCCAAAGACAGATTTTTTTGGGTGTCTGGAAGATGATACAATATCCTTCAATCACAACTCAGCTGGTATGTTAATCATTGCACTGGATTGATTCTACCCTCTCCCAGAAAACAGCATTAAAGGCTTTATAAAGTGAGAGCAAAGCAAGCAAGCCGCAAATGGACAAATAAACCTTTGCCAACAGAGAGACTGTAAGGTCAGGAGCTTTATCAGCAGCCACCTTGTGAAAGTTACTGGTCTTTCACCCGATCCTGTGACCAGCGCTGTTCCCATCCTGTGTTGCCCAGCCCTTTAATAGAAGAGATCTTTTAATGGGAGGCATGGGAAACTCCTGGAGGTCTGGCAGAGCTGGCTGGACTGGACCGCTGGGAAGTGATGGCATCCTGAAATCCTCCCCTTGCAGGTGGGAAAGTGTTGCTGTGCTGCCCTCTAATGCTCGCAGCCTCCCATGCGCTCACGGACGGGCAGCTCTGAGGCTCATGCCACTGAACAGGCAAAACACCGCTTTTCCATCTGCTCTCATCACATACAGTTGGGAAAAGCCAGGCTTTATGCTAAATTCAGTGTCGCTTTTCCTATGCAAGCACACTTGTTATTACGCAGTGAATACATGAATTACTGAGCGCTTTGGGGCTGTAATCCAATTTGCGGGAATTTTCATTTAAAGTGTGGCATGAGTGAATTGTCCCACGGTGATGCATTGGTAGGCCTGAGGCTGATACTGTCACTGAGAGGTAAAATAAGGCAACTCAGCACAACTGGAATAAATAGAAAAACTTTTCTTGAACAAAATCATGATAGACGTGTTAGGTTTCTGTTCCTTTAAATTTTAGAGAGAATAAAAATGATGCTCCCTGGTCTATTATATCTTGCAGAACCATTTCACAGGATCACTTAATCTTTTTTCAGGAGCTTCCCTACCCTGAGTTTCTTATTGTTCTCCTTCTGCATCATCTAAAACCCTGTCAAAACTTAAAACCGCTATCCTAATCCAAGATTGACCATTTCAGCTTTGTGCTTTGATACATCCTGGTTTGCACTTAAACAGATGCAAGCAGATCCCCCTCCTCCTTTTTCTTGCAAAGAGGTGCAGAAAAGGGGGGTGGGGAGGTGGGCAGGAGCTCCAGTTTAAGGGTTAGAAGCATTCAGCTCCCTTCAAAACTTGACCTTGGAGTCTGAGAGCTACAGCAGTGGCAGCAGCCACATGATTACTATCAGGGTGGGGGCAGGAGGAGGAAGAGAAGGGGGGAAGGGTTGCAAGCAGGGAAATATGTCCACAGCAACCCAGTGAGGGCTGGGATCTAAACGAGCTTATCAAGCTGCATAAATATTAATCGTACCGTTTAAACCGTCATTCTGCCCCATCTGCAGAGTTTCACTGTAAGAGGTTTCTCTAATAGGGCATGATGTCTCCAAGCGTCTCCTATTAATAATTAAAACATTGTATCTTGAATTACCACCCGGTTCATGGAAGATATCGCTGTGTTGGCGGCATCGGGCAGGGGAGATCCTAGTGCACAATGCCGAGGTGAAGGGGTTAGGTATGCAGCCTTCTGCCTTTCTCTTCATTATTTACATTTCAGTGCTCCCTAAAAGCCATGAGATCATGCCCTTCTTGTGCTAGGCTCCTGCTCCACACCTATTTTCCCCATCTGCAAAATGACAATGCTTTCAATTGTCAATCACTTTGAGGCCTGTCAATGAAAATCATCATATATGAGCTGGCCTGAAAAAGGACTTGTGTGCCCAAGAGCTTGTTTCTTAGAATACACCAGTGGGGTTATTAAATGCTCATACCAACAAATCTTGCTTTGACTGTGTCCTTAGACTGTCATGGGCAAGCTCTCTCCAGGCACAGAGTAAGATGTGGTTCTGGAAAAGAAAAATACGCATTAAGAAAAGAAAATGCACATTTAGGAATCCCTTTCTGCCGAGGAGCGAAGAGAGACAAAAGCAGCAGAGTGATTCAGCAGAGCTTCAGCCAGGAGAGCTGAAGGGCACCAACAAGACTCAAGCGGTGATGGTGGAGGAGCGTCAGTGCCATGGACTGGCCAGAAAGGTGGAAGGGTAAAGCACCGCTTTATTATATGGCTTGTAGCATATGGGAATTCGTGTGTGACCAGCAACAACCCTCCTTCAGAGATCTTAGCCATAGGGAGGGGACAAGAGTAGTAGTTAAGGGAGAAGATGCAATCAATGCAGATACAAAATATTTTAATTCCAATTTTGTTCTTTTTTTTTCCTTTGGAGATGAATTTACATTTGGCAACAGGCATAAAAGTCTCTACAAAGGCTACTGGTCTGCCACAATGATAAAGTGCAGGGCATGAAGTAGAAATGGCTGAGGCTCGGGACTGAGCCCACACGATGCAAAACAGACTCTGGCACAAAGATGTCTAAGGAAATGGTGATCCAAGCATTATGTTTAATGTGGTGTAATCCATGTTGCATCAAAATTATGTGTTCAGCTGTGGATGTGGTGAAGCTGGAGTGACCAGGACCCCGCTGAGGTGCGGCATTAGAGTGCATCCAAGCTCAGAGTGACTTTTCTCTGGCCAGTTGGGATATCCCTGGATCGTCCTCTGATCTGCTTTTGATCCAAAATGAGCAGAGCAACTGAATTTGTGAGCACCTGCAACTAGATCAGTACTTGGAGGTCTCAGCATTTGTATCAGTGCAAGCAAGTATTGCCTCTAGTTGTGTTTGAAATTCCTTGTGTCAGAATTCTCTTTTTCTGTCTAGAATGGTGCAAAAGGGTTTCAGAACTGGGCTCACATCATTTGCAAACCAGTGTCTTCCACATTTTTAATTACTATACAGATTTACTTTATATGTGGGAGGGAAAAAAAATGCTAATGGGAATTAAGTTGCCAACGCAGCTTTGAGTGAGCTACCAGATTTTTCCAAACATGGAAAGCTACTTGCTCTCATCTGCTCTAGCCACAAGATAAAAGTAATTCTAAAAGGAATCCGGATGCCAGATTTATTAGTCAACAAATCTGGAAGAAGAAAAAGAAATCCTAAGAGGCAGATGATGATCAGATTGTTTAGAAAACGGTTTGTTTAGTATTGAAGAGCAGACAGTGCAACAAGGCACTCACATGAATGGAGATGAACGTTTTTATTTCCTTTTTGGTAACTATTTTAGCACCCATTACCTTCTTCACTTTCTTTTTATACTCCTTTTGTCATTGTATTCTAACTCCTTGTTCTCAGGGCAGCTGGTTCACAGGAGGCTCTTAATCTTTTGGCTAGGTGTTGTAATTGTTTGAAAACAAATTAGATAGCTAAATTGAGGGACAAAAGAATTAAGAGACATGTCTGAGGTCACACGATAGGTTAATGGCTAATCACAGTTTGACTCCAGGAACTTCTACTTATTAGACTTTTGCTGCAATCGACTGCGTTGTCTCCTGCAACTCTGGAGTGCTATAATATCACTTGAAAATTGATGTAAGGGTTGCATAGGTGAAAATTAGAAACGTGGTCAGGAGAAAAAAACTGAGTTATCGGGAATCACTAACAAGCATCCAACACCAATCACTTCTTGAACATACAAACTGGACTCTGCTGAGATATATTTGATGCCCCCAGAACAATTAATCAACTCAGAAGTAGCAAGTGTCGTAATAATGTCTTACCTGTAAATCACTGAATACCCAGTGAAGACTGTGCTTGTGATAAAATCTTTCTTCCTTTTGTTTCCTTGGTGGAATATGCTGGCATTTACTGCTCTGCTGGGAATGTCATGTGGGATAAATTCTGGAAGAAGGCAGAGTACTGCTCTCCTTCACCTGTCTCCTTCCAATTAAACCTCCACGGATTTATGTCTTAATAAAAAGGCAGTTATACTTTCTTTCAATTCATCTTTGCTGTTAAAACCCACTACTCCAAACATAATAGGCATTGTCTGCAATTGCTTAAATTGGGCATAAACATTTATTGCCTCCCTAGCTAACAAATGCAACTTTGCCGTTCACAGGAATGAGGAAAATTCCACTCAAGGTCAAGTGACCTGATGTTTCTAGGCAGCCTCATTAGCCACATTAGCACTGTAGAAGATGAGGCAGAACATCTGGTAGTGCCATAAAAATGATAGAAATGTATGTATATTTGCTTTAGCTCTTCGTGCCAACATTGAGCCTATGATCCCATTTTGGGTCAATATTCTGAAGAACTGCTAGAGTCTCAGTGTTTGAAGTTTAGCTCAAAAGGTTTCTTGGTCTCTGTAATTCCCTATGTCTGAAACAGAATCATGGGGATACCAAAATTGGCATCTCTTGCTGCTTGCCAGCACTATCGTATTTCAGGCAGAGACAGCTTAGCCAATCTGATATGCATTTTGTCTCATGTGTCTGACACCTGGGAGGTAGCTGTTTATTGGAGAGCTATCAGTATTCCTCTATCATCATGTCTATCAATGAAATTTGCTCACCACAATGAAAATGAGTTACAAAAGTGGAAGAAGAGAGGATGCTTGGCACCATGACAATTTCTGTGCTCCTCTGTTGCTGCCCTCTGATGAGTTTCTGCCCCACTGACTTTGCAGTATGCCTTTCAGACTCTTTGGAGGGCATGGGAGGGCAGCAGCATCTCACCAACCCTCGCAGGAGCTCATTCAAAGTGCACGAGTGGAATTTACTCAGCTCCTTGAGTTTTAGCCTGACTCCAACCCTGATAAGAGTAGTTCTGGGTCTATTTTGCATCAGTGGGTTATGATCACACGCTGACAGCTGAAAGACGTTGCTTTCTGGCTTTGCATTCCTCCTGAAGTCTGACACATCTGAGGTGTGGAAGGAGAGAAGTGCAAGATCTGTCTCTCCAGCTCCTTGTCATATGGAAACGCTGCTGTTCAGAGTATCTTTAGTACAGAACTTAGAGGAGCTTCCCCTCCCTTTGAGGCAGGGAAGCACTGCAGAAGAGTAGTGCTGGGCTGAAAAGCTGCCTGAAATACATGTACAGCATGGTCCATCTAGGCAGTGTGACTGCTTTGTATCTCTTTAGTGCTCCTGTTCATTTCAGCACAGTGTAAATGTTTCTATTCAGCATTCAGGAACTCCTGCTGCAGGTGCTACAATCTTCAAAAGCTGGACCTTTTGTGATCAAAAGATCCCAGAAACCTGGGCACTCCCAGAGGCTCTAGAATTAGGGTGAAGAAAACAGAAGGATATCTACCAAAGGGTTGCTGTGGTGTATGCTATGTTGGTCTGGACCTGTGATGTAGAAGGTAGCCAGGAAAATAGAGATGATCCTGGCAGGTAAGTGTCAGACTCTTCCATGAAACTGGTCCTCTCCCACTCCCACCCATTCCTTCCTGACCTGCATGCTTTCAGCTGAAGGGTAGAAGGGATAGCAAGGTCGTCCTCCAGTGAAAATCTTCTGCCTCAGTCATCATACTGCTGTGGCCGGGGATAATAACCACAAGCTCTACACACTTCAGGTGACCGATTGGAAACCTCTGCAGACAACAGAGTGTAGGAACAACACAGTGATTAACAGTGGGCACTGCTGCCCTTTCCAAGGTGGCCTTAGTGGAGTTCCATGCAGAGATGTGAAACCAAGATAATCTAAACCCACCACCTCACTCAGTATGCTGTATTGCCTTAGCACACTTCCTTGCCCGTATTTTAAAGTGCTTCCAATTCAGAGTAATTTAAAACCTCATCAGTACTCACTAGAGGGCTGGGGTTTAGAACCTCAGTCAATTAAGTCCATGTAGATGAGTAATAGGAGTAAAACTCACAGTTTTCAGTGCAGAAAAAAAAGAAAGAAAAAAGAAGAAAAAAGATTCTATAGCCTAGCTATTCAAAAGCAATTATATTTTTAGTTACATGGAGAGACATTTCCAGACTTCTAATTGCTCCAAATCTATCTGCTAAAGAGTCATTACATTCCATTTTAACCCCTCTCTGACACCAGGAACTAATGCTGTAATTGAACTGTGTCACCAGTGATCTCAGTTCAAAATCATTAGTAGAGTTGTTCTTTTTCATATTTGCTCTAACATTACCGCTCATTGCCTACAGGCATGGGGCCAGATTTGCTGCCAGCATATGTGGGTACAACACCACTGAGATTGGCGGTGTTGTGTCCAATTAGGCCTGTGATGAGGCTGGTCCCATGTGCTATGAGCCTTCATTAACCAATATATTCCCATCACAGACTGTGTTCTGTTCACCCAACTACATCCTCTTAAACATGTGGCAATGCAGTAGAATAAAACTCAGTAACATCGTGCTTTTGAATTCTCCTCAATTTTTGTATGCCATAACCCCTTTTTGGGGCAACTTCATATCCACACACATGATTCTGATTTCACGTGCAGACAATAAAGGAAGAATACTTTTAAATAATTTCTGCTGCAGTGTGCTCTCAGAATAGTGATATCTTGTTGATGTCACCGTGTGTATGTAAAATACCCTGAGATCGTGTCCTTTCTCTCCACAGACCTTATTTGAAGAATAAAAGAAACCGAATCAGAATAATCATAGTAAACATGCAATAAGGTTACAAACAGTTTATGTGTCAAATTAAAGCACAGGTTTTGTTGTAGTTATAAAGAAGATTATATATATTAATACATACATTAAAGTTATTAAATGTCAGGCATATTGCTAAACGCAGGCATAGAAGGTGCTATTTAACTCTATACAGTATGAAACTCATTGGCAACCGCTAATGTGAATCCTATAGCAATCCTTTAATTAAGATTCTGCCCGCATTTCTACTTTAAACCCTGCCATAAAAATATGCTCTGTACTATAATTTGGAATATAGATTTTAGCACAGCAGTGAATTTTTTTGTTTGTTTTGGTTTTAATTCCAAAAAATCATTTGGCCATTTTATAGCAGAGAAAGATAAAGAGGAAGCTGGAAGTTTCCAAGCCCTCAGTTGTAATCTTACACAACTCATCTGAGCCCAAGATTAATGCTCGCAAATGCAATAACTCAATCTCATGCCCATGGCATTAGACAGCTTAGAGCCCAGCATTTAGTCAGCGGGTACGGGAAGTTTGCTCGTGCCAGTGTCTATCAAACCAGTTGATTTATAACCTGCCTTACACTCTGAGCACATGTTGACCAGACAGATGTCATTATTTATGGCCTAACTCTGCCTGTGCTCCCCCTTGATGGAGCGTACGCTGTTTAGCTGTGTTAGCACATACTGCAAAGCTCTTGTCAGTGCAACTTACTGGCTTCAGTACAACCGCGCAACTGACCTTTGCAGGGCCAGAGCTGCCTCATATCTCATTAGAGCAGAGGACAGCAGAAGGTGGTTTGTGACCATCTACATGTGATTGCGTAGACAGCACCCGAGGAGAAACTGCTTTCTGGGCCAAACTGTGGCCCATGACCTCTTAGAAGGGTTACGCTGAGATGAACAACCCCGTTTCCATTTTTACCTGCCTCATATTGAAACCAGGCTCCCTAGGGACAGAAAACTGAGCTTGTGTCTGGGCCAAGATCCTGGTTAACTAGGCCACCGCTGTGACCGTGCCACCTGCAGTCAGCTCAGCTCCCAGGGGAAGAGCAAGTGCCATGTGGCGGCAGCCACAGCATCGACTCCCGCAGCTGAACAGCTCTTTCTGGGGAGAGAGCACCAGCGCCAGTGAAGGCACACAGCGGCAAGGAGTGGGGAACAGATCCTGGGTAGAACTAGCCCAGAGGAGAGGGGGAAAAAGAGAGAGAGAAACGGGTTAGTTTTGACCTGCTTGGGTTCCCAGTTGGACTCCTCTCCAGCCACATGGACACTTACGGCCTCATCCACAAGCAAAAGCTGATGCCAGGGCAGTGGAGGGGTGACGAGACTGTGGGAGCTGTGGGCCGTGCAGAGTGACTTGCTGTAGCAGCATTGCTGGCTGATGGCCATTGTAAGTGGGAACTACAGCTTAAAAATTCAGGCACGGTGGTTTAGTGGCGACCAGTGTCATTCCCTAATTCACCGTGTCTCTCTTGAGAGCCCAGTTTTTGATTCAGTCTATGATCAATACATAACAGCTTTTGTAATGTTGAGGAGGTAGCAGCATTAGAAATGACTAACGTCCCAAACCTTTGGACTAGCTCAACACGTATAGCCATGCTTGTTTTTCTGAAGCTCAGTAAGAGTTTTTACATCATTATTACACAATTTTACCTAAATTTACATCAGTTTTATTATTATATTACTACCAAATCAATAATATAATCTATTTTAAGTGTTTACTTAACATAATAAAAACTGAAAAATTAACTAAAAAAAAAAAAAAGAAAAAAATTCCCCAAGCACAAATGGAATTAAGACTATAAGGACTCCATACTACCAGCTCCTTTCGCTTCAGGTAGGCATTAGCACGAGATTTTCTAAAGCACTCAGTACTGCTTTAGCTTAGCTGCCCAAGCTCAGAACCCACCCACATGAACACCCTTGGCCTTTTCATGGCAACTGGAGGGCGACTGTGTGAAAGGCTCCTACCAGTGCTCCTCTGCAGCATGGCACAGCCCTGCTTTTCCCTCACTTTCCTCATTCACCCAAAAGGCAGCTTCTCTTCAGTAGTACCAAATCGTACAGGAGGCAAGACACTAGTATAAACGCTGATTATTCTTATTAGCTGGTCAAGAATAATCATTAGGATTGTATTTCCAAAACTAGGTTCCATATTAATGTCTTCCTGTGGTGCCCCTTATATTAAACCATAGATGTTTAATATGAAGCTACAGTTTTTCTTGCTTCTGTGGGATTATTTTATCACCTTAATGTTCCTCTAATTAATGGTATTTTTGGCATGTGAAATAATGAGCGTGTATTGTAAACCAGTTTTGCTTTACTTAAAAAAAAAAATAAGTGATAAGGAATGGAAAAATATCATGAAGCATGGAGAAATGCTTGAATTTCTTGATAGTTCTTGCTTTCAGAAATTGTACTGTTTAGCCAATCTGCTAAGCCATTGGAACAGTTTTATTTTTAGATTATGTGGCTCCTGTGTTAACATTTTTGCTGCTCTGTAGAACTAATTACCATCCCATACACTATTGTATATACCTTCAGCTTAAATCAAAAGCTAGATTTATTCAGTGATTCTTTCTAAAGGAATGGGAGACAAAGAGACACATGCCCTCAGACTAATTTTATCCTGTGGAAAATTTCATTTTACCTACCGTCATATTTTAAAGAGTTAATTTCCATTTTTACCGTGTTTTATTAATAGGCCACTGGAAGCTTATAAACACTTCAAGGCTTTTAAGATTGTGTTTTTGTGAAAATGATTAATTATGCAGTGTTATGGATTATGATGCCCTCTTTTCCATGGTTTCTGGACTTCTTGCTTGTTGTCACGTAGTTCCAACAGTTTGGTGAACACAAGAATATTTTTTTCCCCATTTGTTCTAAAAGAAAGTGTGATTCTTTATAAAGGACATATGGCAAATTGAAAATCTGCCACTCACACAGTCAGGTTGTCCTGTGGTGCATATCATATACTTCTGCTTGACACTTTTTTAAAGACTAGTTTAGGACTTGTGCAAGACCCCAGACTATCAGCTGCAAAGATTGACAAGCTTAAAGCCAGCAGGGACAGTGGCAATCATCGAGACTGATTTCCCACAAAATACATACCTTATACATTCCCTCACTAATTCTTCTAAAGGAGAGAATTTTTCTTCCCGCAGCACGAGAGCTAGAGACAGTGTCACCTTCTACCTTGTTGCCTTATTTTTTGCTTGAACAATGTCTGAATAGTTTCTTTATAAAATAATTCTTAGTTCTTTATGGATCGTGTGAACTGGAGTTGAGTACATTTTGGAAGAGGGGTCTCTACTGGAGAGTATCAGTTTCAGTTCTTAATTAATATAGAAAGTGTGTGCCAGCCCTCCTAACACAGATGTACCTTTTCTACTGTCTTCCTGAGAATACTGCAGTGAGTGACTTTATTCCCAGGAATATTAGTGCTTTTCTCAATTCACAGACACTGAACAGAAATTGCACTTTTGACTTAATTGCGAATTCCCACATCAGAAACCTGATCTAACAGGCCTCCTTCACTCTGCTTGGAGGACACCCCTGCATTGCAATGAAATGGTTTTTTTTTTTTCAAATGCAGGCAGGGAACAACTGATATGCCAGTAATTGTGCACTGATGTCGTCTGTCTGTAGGGTGGTCTGATGGCCAAGTGTATTCAGGAGCGCTGGGGTTGCTTCAATGGTGAGGCACCAACAGAAAGATGGGCTGATCATGAAGAATCACATTCTGACCTGGCCTGTCCATCCATACAGGGAAGCATGGTGGGGAGGCAGAGAAAGCTCTTGTTCCCCCAAGGATTTTTCTTGTTGCAGGAGACCAGCATTCTATTTCTTGTGCAGCAAACAGGCAGACCAAACAGGTGCCAATTCCTCTTGTCCCTAATATAGTAGCAAGCACAACCGAGCTTGCATGGACAAGAAAATAGGTGAGCCTAGAAGGTAAAAATTACCTATCTCCTCTCTGGTCTAGGAGTGGGGATGGAAAGGGTTGCTGTGACCTACAGCCTGGCGTGCACTTCGCACGCAGAGCTGGGTGGCCACATGAAGTCTTTCCTCCAGGGACACTGCGAGATGCATGCCATGAACCGTTAGCATGGAAACAAACCATTTACTTAGTTCCATGGCTAAAATTTAGTATCTAGGCCCACCATCACTTCTCTGTTAGGATCTGACACACGAAGTTATAATCATGCTTTGACCTTTCTTTGTGCTTTCCACCCTTATTCGTGAAGTAGTTTGTACACGTTGATGAACTCTACCTTGCATGAAATGCAGGGAACAGTATCAATCCCCTTTTACAGCAGACAGAGGCAAAGTATGCTGAACAAAATTCTGTGGACTTGTGTCATCTTTTACCTACACCTAAGCTGACAGAAGGAGCTACTGCAGCTTAACCAGCGCCGGGGGCTAATCACCACTCTACCACCAGAAGCTACTGCTCTTCTGGGCTGCCTCAACTGCTAATGGCAAAGCTCCCCAACCCATTTCAGCCTAAACAAGTGGGTCTTGCTTAAGAGGGCAGTGAGCAAATCTCTGCTAACCCAGCTGGATTCAAGTACATTCCTGAAAGCAGCTCAGGCTGGATTGCCTCTGGCAAGGATGGGTAGCTAGGAGGCAGGATCGGGCTGGTAACCTTTTCAGCTGGCACTATAGCAGCTGGAAAAAAGATGTGTGCTCACACAGTGACTTGCCCTGGGTCAGACTGTGGCGTAAACAGACTTACACTCGCTTTAGTTAATAAGCAGAAGATAAGCACGGGAAAGGCAGGAAAAAGTTCACAGCAGAAATTCTACCGTGCAGTAAAAAGAGAAGATATAAGAAAAGCCAAGGGGAATAACAGTTTTCTTTGTTAGTATAAAGTCCCTTATTCAATATTAGAAGAAAGCACCTTTTCTGTGATTCTTCACTTTTTGCAACAAAGTCTTTACACAAACAACTCCTAGTCTTATGCGGCAGCAACCAAACAATCCTTCTCCAGAACCGTCAGACAGTGATAATTAAGGCTGCTACTGAGGAGACTTGGATTTCAACCACTGCTTGACAGGGAGAGAGCATTATGCAGTACCCTGCACTCCCTCTGCATCATACAGCCTTTCTGTTGCAATGAACTCACTAAAAATGAAAGTTAAATCACATCAGACAAACACATAATGAGCTTGTGCTCCAATGTTTAATAAGTTAATCAAGTATGTTAATGATACATATTTACAAGAAAGGAATTTGACTTGAAATCAAGTCAGGAAACAACAAAGGCTAGTAATAAGAACAGCTTTGCATTGACAAAGTCCAGATGAATATGAGATAATTTGGGCATCAGAAAGAGAACAGAGAAACTGGTAATAGATGGAGCTATGAAGAAGAGCTGAGTTTCACAGCATATCCAATTACAGAAGTCATTACTGATGGGAATAACAAAACAACTTTTCTATACAGGATTTGAGTAGAATTCAGTGGATTAAATTGTCTAAATCTGTACCATATTTCATATTTATTTTGAAAAGTGGAATTTGAATCTGAATCCCAAAGTCTTAGAACATCTGGAATGTCTCAGATTTTGGGTTGGTTCATTAGAAATTGAGGCAGTTGTGAGGTTAGGGTTTCAAACTTTATTTCCCCTCTACAACATAAAGCATGCTTGGAGTTGTTCCGGTTAAGGCTTCTGTTTTTCTGGTCAATTCTCATGTCTTCAAAAATAAAATGACTGGAGTAGAATCATCCCACTGTAAAAGCTACAGTTTTAGATAAGAAATGGCACCTTCTCTTGATCTCCTCGAAGCTGTGAGACTCATTTAGATGGCTGAAAGTGAAGGAAGACCAAAGTGCATCCCAACTGGGACTTAGCAACATGACTTTCACTGAAGAGATTTTGTAATGAATAGAAACCCCATTTTCTTTCTATTTTCTTTCCTTTAGAGAGGAAAATTATTGGTCCTCTCTGTGTTTAGAGTTTAGAGTTCCCAATTTCCAAAGGTGAGAAGAAAAGAGCCAGTAAGCCTCATTGTAATACCACCTAAGTGTGAAAAAAACCGATGTGTTTTCTCAATGACATCAGTGTGCTAGGCAATGAAGGTACTGCAAGGCACAGTGGCCTCCCTTGCTATTGCCCTGCTGTGCTGCACTCCTGCCCCTTCAACTATCGTTGACTCGAGGTAGCATGTTCACAGGGTGCAGTGTCACGCCTCGTGAGGACACTATCTGGGGTCAGTAAGCTCTATGGCTATGTCTGTCCACAGCATCTAATTGTCTGCATTCGGTGACATATTGATGCAGAACATTGCTCCTAGTTCTGGTGCTAGCTTGAATTAAGCCTGAACAAAATGCCTCTGAGCTCACACGTAGGCCTATTATACGTTGCAACCCATTTATTTGGGTGCGTTTTATTCATCTCCCTATGTCCCAATCCTTCATAGTCCCTCAGCAATGTGCAATGTCTATTAGTGTTTAATGTCTATTTGGCTGACTCTGGTTGTACCCTTCTTTGATCAAAGGTACACACCCTAGCATCAGCCAGAACCGGGCCTTAAATATTTATTTAAAGATTCTGCATTCTCTTTCTTTAAAATCTTTTACTTTCTTAAATTTACTTAGATTTGTTCTTAAGGGTAATAATTCAAACTCAAAATGCAGTAGTACTCAACCATTTTGAATTTCTATATATATGTATATTTTCTTACGGGATTACATGTATTTTAATTTACTAATCTGTTTTTATTTTGCAGCATTGTTGTCTGTAAAAATCCATTGAGCATCTTGCATGAGTAATTCCCAGAACGTGGGCTGTTCTCAAACAATGAGCTCCCGTTTACTTGAGCTTTGTGACTGGTTAACTGGATGGCAGAGCCTGTTTCTGCTCCCTTGTTGGAGGTCAGCAGTATTGCAACCTGAATAGTAAAGAGTGCTCTTTGGATACCCAACATTATTTATGCTTGAGCGCTTAACACTCCGAAGGACTGATCTATTTTTCAAGGTTAACACTTTTTAACAAAGTGTGAATGCTGCCTAATATTTTATTTCTGAAATTCAACTTTACTTGTGTTAGGGGCTGCAGTTAACATCTACTACCCTTCATCAGGAGGCTGAACATCTCACTGAAGGACAAAAGACAGTGTGACAGTGCTTGAATGGTTAATAATGTTTTTTCTCTAGTAAACTTCATAACCTAGGTGTAAAAACCACTTGGAGCTCTAAATGCTGACTCTTGTTAACTCATCATATCCCATCATCAGTGGCTTTCAAATGACAGCTTCATAAAATCCCACCTAAGACCAGCAGCCAGCAGGGTGGATCATCTGATGTCTCTGAAAGGTTTTGGTTAGGCTGCTTTGACGGCTGGAATTCAGCGTGCCTCAGACCCTGGCAGAGAGGGAGACTGCAAGCGACTGTCTGCATAAAGGAACAGAAGGTTTCCTAGTGCAGCTTCTCTTCCTTTGTTTCTTTCCTGTTCTCATCTCAAGGGCTACTTTCGCTTGGTCTTTCTGACAGTTGCACTTTTGCCTCCCAGTTCCTCTCTCGTCAGTTGTTCTGCTTTTTAGAGTAAAACACATAGACTATGTGGCAAGGAGACGTTTCATGGACTTCAGTGAACATGTTTTTCCTTCAGGGTTCACCTTGTTGCACACACTGAGGTTTTTCTGTACTGTCCTTGGCTCCTTTTTTTTTTTTTTTTTTACTTTCTGTACACTGAAAAGCCTCAAAGTGCTTTTTTCTTTCAGCCCTTGCAGCAGGAAAAGAAGCAGGTGTGCCATAACTTTATTTTTTTAATTTCTTACAGTTATTGGAGAGACTATTTCTTTTTCACTACAGCACACTGGCTGTCTATATCTAGCTAAAAAATAACTGAAAATAATAAGAAAGCAGTTTAACGCATCGAATATCTGTGTGAGGCACGTACTTCATCCCAAATCTTTTCTCCTTTTCATATGCTCCTGTTTAGTCCCTGTTATTGTTCACTCAGCATTTTATAATGACAGGCGTATAAACATTATAGAACCGTGCAGCTGGAGCATGCCTGAATGCAAATTACCTCACACAGGAAATTGTGTAATGCACTCAGTACCTGAAAATAAAGATCCAGATAATGAAAATGGAGATAGTTCTCTGAATGTGAGTGGAATTACGCTAATTTACAGCAGCTAAGGATTTGCCTATGCATATACCTCAACAAGCAGGTGAAAAGCAGCTTGTCCTGTTAATAATTGGCATCTTTCTTGGCACTGTTCCTCCCCGCTCACCCCCAAATTAGATGTAAATTGCCCCTCTTCCATCAGGATTGAAATACTAGGGCTTGGGGGATTTGAATTGGACATGGTTTAGGTATAAAATGGTTCTAAGAGCACAGACATGTCAATCCAGCACAAAGGTTAAATTTCTTCAGGGAGAGAAAGCTCTACAGTCCTGTCCCTTGCCTTGAACTGATATGTCCTCCAGATAAAATGCCAGAGAGTTCAGGAAGCAAGAAGCAGATTTACAAAATTGCAATGAAGGGAAGGCAGGCTCTTTGGCAAAGCAGTTGATGCAGTGTAGCTACCGGAGAAAGCAAGTCAATTGAGCTGTGATGACAGAAATTGAGTCCTCAGTAATTCCTTTCTCTGCCTGTCCTTTACAGAATTTAAAAAGGATTACTATGTCCTCTGGACAACTAATAAAAGCAGACTTAACATTAATTAATTTTACAGCATCCTTTCACAGAGCAAATGAGTTTTGCACCAAAGACTCCCAAAGAGTTTCTGGTTTGGATGTGGCAAATGGAAGTAACAGATACTGTAGAGAGAATAGGTTGTGCTAAAGTTCCTGTACAGAGATTTTGCCTATACCGAGTATGTGCTTCTGTTTAATTACCGCTTTATGGAAAACTCCAGTTGCCTCGCATACCACACAAGCCTTAAGGAGGCATTTATAGGGCTTCTTGCCCTTCGGTTTCTTTCATGGAAAATGCTGATCCATCTGCCTGAAGAGCTATTGAGGTTCTGAATCAACACAAGGAAGGCATGGAGAATTGCCCGTGCCTTCCATCTTGAGTGGCTATTTACACCTCAACAGAAGCAGACTAAATCAAAATGACACCTCTTGATACTTTGCGTTATGCAAATTGTTCCACAAGGGGTAATACCAGCACAGCATGAGATCCAGAGACCCACAGGAAAAGACTTGCACACTAATTAAATGTGAGCTGAGTGAAAGGCTGATGGTAATTCATAGGGCAAAGGGCTAAATGTCTTCATTTTCCAGCATGTGGAGGAACACTCAGGAACAAGGCAGTCACTCAGAGAAAAACACAGCCTTCACATAAACCTTTAAAGACATTGTACAGGCACTTGCAATGAAAGAACTATATGATAGCAGAAGATACCATTCTACCATCACACAAAAAAATTCTCACCTCTTTAATATCATATGAGTGGAGATGTCTCCAGTTGATAGACATGAATTCTTCTGAACCAATTTGCCTGGAGCATTATCACACTTGGCTCATTGCGACAGCAATAAAAAGCATGTTGTACACAAACTAACACACACAGCAAGTTCCACTGCATGTTGGGAAACATGGTATCTGTCAGCATAACACACACGCCCCCCACCCCCTGCCCCGTCCATGTCTCCACTTTTATTTTATTTTCATTAGTTTTGTCAAAAAACACAAATTCTTCCACAGTCTAAGAGGGAGTTAGCATGTAAAGAAAACAGAATTCAGTTCAGAAGCTACATGATACTACAGGCAACCAGTACCCAAGCAACATCTTATGTCTCCCAAAACGTAGTAGAAGACTAATTAGAAAAATATTTAAAATAGTGCTCTTCAAAGCTTCATCTTCAGCATCATGTAAAATAATACTCAATTCTGGCATACCACAGTCTGACCTGAAAATAACATCTGAAGGTTCAGCTGGACTTGTCGCTTCATTATTCAACACCATTGCTATTCCTTCCCCAAAGAGACCTGAGATAAAAGTGAGCTACAAAAAAAAAAAAAAAAAAAAAAAAAAAAAAGGAAAAGCCTATGCAATTGTGCTCTTGAATGTCTGTCTGGGTTTCTTGGTAACGTGACATCGGCGGTGTGAACATGTTGATTTTAAACTCCTTCAGTGGTCATCAAGTGAAAAGTGCAGAAAGGTCAGGGTAGTACAAAGCTAATACTGATTCTATTATTATTTTTGTCCTTATTAGCTCCCTAACAGGAAGAAACTGCTACCTCAGCCTCAATGAAGAGCAAGAGAGGAGCAGGGCACCTTTCTGAGCTTGTGCTCCCTGACACATTCATCACTTTGGTTTATTTCAGAAGACTCCTTTAGTTATAGTATACTAGACACTGAGACACTTCAGCTGGCTTTTGGGGTGAACCGTGTATTGTATTATACTGTATTGTAGTGTATTGAAAAGTGCATCTATTTCAAGCTCTATGGAGGTCAGCAGAGGAAGACGTTATTAAGAAGATTTGAAGAATGGTATGAAAAGCATGGCATGTTTCAGGGTCCTGCTGCAGTCCTGAATCCTTTAACATTTATGCACAAATTGGGACTATAAACAAGAGCAGTCATACAGCTAAGATGAGGGGGCGATCTCTGGGACGGACAGCAAGGCCCGCTGCAAGATCAAAGCTAATGTCCCTCCACCCCTGGGCAGCTTTGAGGAATGTGAAGTCAGAAATTTGAATATGGGATTTTTCTCCTGGGTGCCATCAAATTCCTGTTCTGTTTCACTTGGGATCTGCATCAGAGACTTCCTATATTCCTGCCTAATCAGGTGAAAACACGGTGAAAGATGTGACTAGCCATCTGTAGGGAACAATTTCTGGGCAACAGATAGGAGCACACATTTGCCTTGCTAGAAACTGTTTCAGCCCAGGATTCATCATCCATCCTGAGGCCCTGCTCCAAAATTCACTGTGGTGGATTATATATGCAATTACCAGAAACATCTGAGAACACGTCTCTGTGGGCTACATTTATCAATACAAATATCCTTTGTTAAATGGATCTCATGCCTGGTCTTAGGCTAGAAGTAAGGGTGATTGCTGCAACATCTTGGGTTTTCAGATGCTTTATAGGGGGAACGCAAAGAAGTTCAGGAATGAAAGTTTTCTTGTTTGGGGTTTTTTATTATTATTTTTTAGTTGGGAAAGAGGCATAGGCCAGTGAAAATAGACGTCTCATGAGGCAAGATATGAAAGGAACCCAACTCAATCAGTCACAGAACGGTTGTTCCAGATGGTGGAAAGAACAGGAGGAAAGGATCTACCACCCACTATGGAGTGATATAGAAAAAGAAAAGAGGAAAGAAGCCCAATAGCTGCAAAGAATAGGCTGAATTTCAGGGGAAGGAGGACTGACTGACTTAGCTCGGTAAGAGAAAAGGTTATGACGACTGCAAGATTAAATGATGTGCAGAAGTTCTCAAGCAGCACCTTCCCACATAAAGGATAGTTTTTGTATTCTCCTGTTCTTTGTGCTGGGTATACAGGTGACTTCTCTGTCAGCATGTGAAATAATACTGCCAGACAGCACACAGTGTGACTGAACAAAACTTTCAAGGCGTGGACCCAACAGTAAATAGCAACATTTTTGCCTTGTATTCAAATTAAGTGTCGTCTTTGCCATCAGCAACAGCTTATGATATGGCACCTGTGACCACTTTCCACAAAAGAGGACTGTACAGTCGTCTTTTTTTGTTTAAGTCTCTGCAATAGGACTGGGAGATGTAGCGACTTGTAGAATCCCGGCAGTGAGTTTATGAATGATGCATGAAACAAAATCTCTCTCTGCCTGATGCACAAAGGAAATATCAGACGGGGTTGCAAGACCACTGCTGGGCTGGGCTGCTTGATGCAATATTCAGCTCAGACACAGCCAGGGAAGGCCACCAAGCACACTAGTTTCAAAGTAAATGCATAAAAACACAATGAGAAAAAAACAAAGAGATGATATTAAGTAGTTTGGCATATTGGGGTTTTTTTTACCTCTTCCTCCCTCTCCCTTGCTACCATCCCCTTTTCCAAAGCAGCTGCCTTCACAGATTGTGAAAAAGTAGAGTGTTTTCATCGCTCCTTAAATACATTCTTTAAAAACATATCTTAGTGAAGTATGCCTACTGCATTTCCAAGGGAGGTCTTTCACTTAAAAACAGTGATCTGTGAGCTTTTTAATAATGAAATCTCTTCCCGCACTGCTCA
The DNA here is from genome assembly GCA_000699545.1 of Podiceps cristatus. Taxonomy (NCBI): domain Eukaryota; kingdom Metazoa; phylum Chordata; class Aves; order Podicipediformes; family Podicipedidae; genus Podiceps; species Podiceps cristatus. Next base: position 126,023 of record KL256459.1, on the reverse strand, counting down.
TACTAGTAGAGGGATCTAAGAAACACCAGAAGTCATTTCTATGATGTAAAAAGAAAACTGTTTTCTTCCCAGTCCGTTCTGCTTTTTTAGATGAAAGACCAAGAAGGAGTGGTTACATAAGGACCCAGGTCATATGTGCATATATCTAAAAGGTGGGGTTTCATTTCTTAAATGACCACCAAACATGATCCAAAACCTAGTGAAGCCAAAAGGTCAAAAGGCATCTTTCGACTTCAAGATATTCTGCCTGAAGATTTTATTTACACTATTTTATACATCACTTGGAGCTCTAAATTCTGAGTCACATAAACATTATCTACAAAACATAGCACAGGAGGTGGAAACTGTTGTAGAAAAGAATTTATTTTCTGCTATATATTTCAGTAGAAGTTTATTAATTATTTATTGGTTACCAAAACCTGTTACTGGTTAACAGGCATTTGTAGTAGCCTTTAACCAAATTGCCTTTGCCAATGGAGAGATGCATATGAGAATGAATACACCTGGCAGTCCCAGCAAAGATGACAAATCAGCAGGCAGAGTAAGTCATCTTCCTACTCTCATGAAAATGCCAAACATGGAAATGTGTTTTCTTGATGATGATGCACCATCAAAAATTCCACATCAATGTAATCTGAAAAAAACCCTTTTGTTCCCTGCTTCCTACATCTCCGCACTGACAATCTTCAAAATGTAAGTGCTAAGACTGACTACCTTCTCCAGTATTTTGTTAAGATGTACAGCTGCAAGAAATTTGATCTTTTATTAGATTTACAAAACAATTAGAGAAAAAAAAAATAAGTACAGACACTGGAGTTTTTTCTAGTCTCGTAAGAAGCATTACATCAAAAAGAAAGCTAAAACCAAGTTAGATATATTTGCTCGTAGCTTAATCTAATTTTGTTAATTGCTGAGATGACTTGAGAGGAAAGAACTGACAGAGATGTGACACACATTAGCATGGAGACAGCTGATAGATCTTATGTAGCAGACATAAAAAACATTCACGTCCGTGAAAATAGGGTCAGATGGCAAATTTTAATGGCACATAACGCAGTATCTTCATTATTCGCCTTTTTAGTATCCAGATGAGTTACAAATTTTAATTCTATACTTATTATTTAATTCTAGACTTATCATTATATGTCTCCCTTAAGGTTTGCTACTAAGAAGCCAGAAAGGCTTTGTGAAAAATACTAGAGCTGAAGATTTCTACCCTTTATTGATTATCTGCAGAAGTTCTTGTTTCTGCACACTGATTATTTAGTTTCACAATGACAGCACTGGCTGTATAGGATATCAATTTTCAAGAAGTGTGCATGCAAATTCAAAGCATTTTGGTGAGTCTGTTTATGGGGTTATTACATCATCCTGGAAGATTTGGGTCCATCTATTAAGTATTAGTGTGTGGAAGGTTTTCATGATTTTGGTGAGGAAGGTATTGTTTGAGAAGCAGAAATGAAGATTCTGAAAAGTGGTATTTACATGCATTATTTCTAAGGTCTTAATGCATAATCTGTTTGAATCCCTGGAGATGCAACAAGTACACAGAGACCCCGCAACCCATTTTGCAGAAACTGAGACAGTACTGCTCAAGCTACACTTGTGGACAGTCTTCCACCAGTCTTTTAAGGATACTCTTATGTATTTAAGAAGTGACACTGAGGAACTCAAGGTGGCAATTCAGATATATGGATCAGTTGTATCAGTCGGGAAAGTTTATAGAGGGGAAAAAGTGAGACAAGCCTGTTAGCAGATGAGAAGAACTTCAAAGCCAGTCTTGAAGGGTTGACCCTCCAAGGGATGCTAAGCGGGGGGTGAAGTGGGGGTGGGGAGTGAACCTTTAGATCTGTCAGCAAAAAATCTAATGTCAGTGTTGTTTAGGGAGCACGTCCAAGCCTGACCACTCTCTGCAGTCTCTCCTATCCTGCTCCTTAGCTTCCACAGTTGTTGCATCAGGTGTCAGAGGGTGCATCCCAGCCTGTTCTCTTAGCATCTGTTTATCAACCTGTGGTCTATGAATCAAGCTCATCCCTTTTTTGAAAATATCTGCCTCTACAACTTCTGTAGCAACGAATCCCAGGTCATTAACTCTGTGTAAAAAAGTACTTTCTTTTGTCTGTCTGAAGCCCATCTCCTATTAACATTCCATGAGTGCTCCTTAGTTCAAATATTACAAGTTTGATCAGTAACAGTTCTGCATTCATCTTATCCACAGCTTCTCTGATTTTGTAAACCTTCGTTTGTCCATTCATTAACCCCCTGTCCCATTTCATTACAGTACAGAATACAATGACTGTATCTAACAGTGGTCAGGTAGAGCTGTGGCAGGAAATAAATTATATTGGCAGATAAAAATGGTGCATTCCTTGCTTTCATATGTCAGTGCACAATTGTATTTAAAGATTGGCCCTTCAGTGGGGGCTGGGTACTTATTTGGTTTTTTGTTCCAGGGAACAGCTGCTCATTCCTTCGCCTGTGGAATGCCTATCATATTTGAAGCACTGAAGCAACACAACTTTCATTCAGAAGTGTGAGTGCAGACCAAAAGGCGACCTGAAGACAGGAAACCTTGGGGCAGCTCCTATATCATAATGTTCACAGGATGCTACTACAAGTCTGTTGTTACTTGCATGGAGAAGTAAGAAAAAAAGCAAAGCTAGATACTGCACGGCACAGAAGACCAGGCACCAAAACCTGCCCCAGGGAATTTCACATATTCCCCTGGAGTGAAGTGAGCTGCTACCTTCAGTGACCCAGCCTTTAACACATCTGACACAAGATAGCAAACCAGCCATCTGCTTCCAACCAGTGGTATTACTGGCCAGGAGAAAAGACAAAAGGAGAAGACGGTGCACAGGAGCACCTGCTGAGATGAAGACAAAAGCGATGAGAACAATTAACCTCTGACACACAGTATAACGTATTATGGTCATCACCAGCTTAATTGAATATAGTAGCTGCATCAGGAATATGTTTTTACATGTGCATAAGTCTTGCAAGGTTCATTTGCAAAATGCCACATATTTCCTTTGTATGCGAGCAATTTGCATTTCAGTTCCCCAATCATTTTCAGACAGGCGAATGTTAATGAAGCTCCCCAGGTAACAAAATATTAAGAAGAGTTTGAATGGAAAAAACAAAACAAAACAAAACAACACAACAAAACAAAGCCTCTTAACCACATTAAAGTATAAGGCATCTAAAAGTTTAAAGGAAGTTCCAGTTCTCATCAGGTCACAGGAAAACTTTACTCATGAGACATTCGAGTGACTGGCACAGGCCAGCACACAGTGTGCTATCTTGGAGCCTGGAGACCCAAGTCCTTTTTCTAGATCCATCAACTGATTCATCTTCTTGGGCAGATTGTTTTGCCATTTATCCTGGGGACAGGGAGGAAGGCTGTACACAAACTGATTCTGCACCTCGGCACGCACAAGCTCTACAAAGCGCCTCGCTGACAGACACAGAACATGGCAAGCAGGGACGAATGGGTGGTTCGGTGCAAGTACATAGGAGCTGGCAGAAAATGGGTAATATCTGATTAGGTCTATCTGCAGATTCCTCACCCCTAAAATGGAGCTGTTGGCACCTCACTCCATTGTAATACAGCTTCAGATCATGGGAGTAAGAGCAGGACAAAATGTTTGGGATCACTTGAATTCTCCATATTAATAGGGTGACCTACCATCTGCTTCTCTGCCCATGCTTATGGGCTGTTGCTCCATACTTAAGCATCTATTCACATGAGAGGAATGTTTGTGGGGCAGGCAGCTAGGACTCTATTGTACAGGTCTTTACAAACATTGCAGCATGTTTTCCCAGGCATTTTTAAATCTGTTTTGAAACACATAGTTTGCCTGTGTGGTTTTGGTTTGGTTTGGTTTTCATTTTTCTCAAGGAAAACAAATCTCACATCTTAATGAAGCCCTAACTTAATATTTTCCAAATGCAGAGATACACACACACACAATATTTTTATATATATATCTACATACCTATATATGCATGTATAAAAGTGCAATGACAAAGAGATGGGATGAATATCAACGTTGGAGTTAAGTTCTGCTGTAACTCTGACTCCAGAGAGAGACTTGTGGGGCAATTAAATGTTATTTTTGCTAACAAAGCTGCCTTGGGAAGTTTCTCTGCGTTGCCTTGACCCAGCAGCAGCTTGCCCTCTCCTTGACAGAGGCAACGCAATTGTTTGTGGAACACTCCAGTCTCAGACCCTTGATACAGTTCAGGGCAAAAAGTAAACCTCCAGAAAAAAAGGCTTTTGTCCTTGTTTTTGTTTGTTTGTTTGCTTTTTACCAGAGATCTCCCTAATCTGGTCCACAAAGTGATCCCACAAGCAGTTGTGCTGGCACATCTAGATGAGTGTGGGAGTTGGCATAAAGGGCTGAAGGGCAGTGGAGGAAGGGCAGCTCATTTTGCCACCAAGGAACACATACCATGGAACAAATCCTAACAGCTCTCTACAACAGTGAACCAGAACTTCACGTCTTATAACCTATTTACTGTACTTGATTCATGTATTTCACTCTCTAAACCCACACTCTAGGTGTGGGTGTAATTTTTAAAAAATGCTTCTCTTCTTTTTTCTTTTTTTTTTTTTTTTTAACTGAGGCATACTGACAAGAGACTATTCATTTCTTCCAAAATAGAGTGTCAGACAGTGAAATGCTGCTTTAAGCTAAAAGAAAACTTTTTTTATGTAACATCTTTCTTGTCAGTGGGATAAACAACCATCATGTATTTCCAGCTGGTGCTCAATTCTTCCTCATATCTGAGTCAGCCCTTGTACATTATTATATGAGTGCTATTGTTACTGTTTAAAGTATGCAGATCACTGGGTATTTGTTTCCTCAATTAAGCAATTTTTTCCTCTGGGATAAATAATTGTGGGTATTTTATTTATGGAAAGCTCAGTACTGAACATGCTCATACCAGTCCAGCAAAGAATGTAAGTGTGTGCTTAACTTCAGTAGTATAATTTCCACTGCACTCATCAGGGACACTATTTACCTGCTGAGAGCAAAGTATGTGTCTTGCTGGATTATAGCCAGCATGTTCAGAACCTCCCAAAATTGAGCTCATAGCTAATTGAAGTTACTACATGCACTTCAGTAGGCGTTAGCCACCTAAATACCATTGGAGAGCTGGTCTTAAGTCCTCCTTGGAATCCTACTAATCCCTTCTTTTCAGTCATGTTTTACAGCAGTTTATACACAGCTGCATGCTATTTATGTTTCCAAAACCATCCTTTTAACAGTTTTAAATTGCTTTCCTTTTCACCTTATGGTGTCTCTGTATTTTTCTATTATGGAAGCAAACAGGTGCCTCTGTCTGACCTTCTCTGTTCTAGTCAGTATTGGATATATTTCTGCTATGTCATAATTTATTTGTTTCTCTCTAATGCATTTACCTTTATAATCACCATGCACACAGCAGACATCTTGCCATTCCTCTGATACTTTTTTCTTGCCCTTATCTGGACCCACTCGCTTCCTGGTGTTACCCTTTTTGCAGTGTTGTGCCCAGAATTGTAAACAGCATTCAAGGTGAAGGTACACTCTCAGTTTACATTACGGTACATTCTGAGTAGCATTCCTTTTATTTCTTAATGCAGACTCTTGTTTACTTAACTTGACTCTCAGCTTCTATGGATTTCATCAAGGAGACTATGATTTTTTTTTTTTTTTTTTTTTTTTTCCTGCAGGCAAACCAACTTAGAACTGATCAGTCTATAGGCAGTTCAGTATTTTGCTGTCAATTTGGTTCTCTTCAAATTCTTTGGCTACCAGCATTTTGTCTTGGGTTTAAATGTCTCCTTCTCAAGCCCTTGACACCCCAAATGTTCAAACCTGGAGAAACACTGGTTCACCCACCAAAACACGGCTGAGTTACCACTGAGTTTATTCTTCCTTCACCTGTTCCACCATACTGCTTGGGTCATTCGCCACACACATGTCTGGCTGAAGTCACAGTCCCATTGAATATATAAGCAGGTAACTCCCCTTCTGTCCCCTACACAATGCATATGGATAAGCCAGAAAACAAACAGAAGTCCTACAAATACAGATCACATCCCCAGGATGCACATTCTTGTTACTCCAGCAGCAAGTTCCACCACCTAGGAGTAAGACACTCCTTTGTCCAGACACATAGCACAGTCTATGTTCCTGAAACAGTTCTTTTTTGCTGTAAAAATGCTATTTTGTATTGTTCACAAGCTTTGCTGTATCCTTCACTTCTTTACACAAATGTTAACGATTATATTGGACCCTTCCAGTCAAAGGGTTTTTTTAATTTGTTTTGCAAGACAACCCCTCCCCAGGCTGAAAACAAACTGCTTACTATAGCCAACACTGCTGACAACTTAGTCATTTCTAATTAATTATGTGACCCTTCTTTCTCATCCCACAACTGCATAGCTGACTTTATGGTCTCCCAAGGGACATTGTCAGGAAATCCACAGCAGGTGGGAGAGCTCATGTGTCATCTCCTACAAATGAAGGCTGAGAGACCGCTTACCCAAGCTCAAGCACAGATAAGTATCCTAAAATTAGCTGGGCATTTGGTGGCAGCAGCTGTATGTAGCAATGCACTGCAAGACATAGAAACAGATGGCACAGCAGAAAATACTTGTGTTGTGTTTGCTGCCTGACTGGAGGCCTCTCCGCTTCCTCCCCCTAACATCTTCGCAGGGTTTATTGTGGGTAAAATGGGATTCCCTTTCTGCCCCTCTTCTTGCTGCTTCTGTAGTCAGCTTTTCTGGAACTTCATTCATAGTTGGTCATTCCCGCTGCTTCTTTTCTGGTTTTGACTTCAGAGCCTTTTTCTTTTACCTGTACTCTTATATTTTTTCCTCATCACCATGACACTCACTTTACATGGTAGAAATAAACACAAAATTATGGTTCCTAATGGATGTTGACGTTCATGAGGGAGGCAAGTGTACATATTAACATTTACCTCAAAGCAGTCATTGGAAAAATTTTAAACATTTACACCAAAGGATGTGCATGGATGTATGTTCTGCCATATGGAAAAGCTCTTTCATTTTTTTACATAAGAGAAACAGAAGTACCATGGGAGACCAGTAAAGTTTTGGCAAAGTTTCCAATTACTCCTTTCAAAATGAAGGAGGGGTTTTTTTGCAGTTTAGTTGAATTTTAGGGCAATTCAGCTCAAAGGGATTTCCTCAGCATGAGTCCCTGAGCTCTTTGAGGCACAGATAGCTCTAGACCTGGGACACCCACTGACTTTCTGCTGCAGTAGTGTTACACAGTACTTCTTGGGGAGGAAAACGAAAAGCATAAAACTTGGTTAATTAAAATGACAAATTTAAAAGTAGATTAGGTAGGATTATCTAACGTGTCTCAAGGTGCAAGGGGGTATAGTATACACCAGGTAAGTGCTCCATTGCCTCTAGGACATGTGGGAACAGATTGCTGTTTCAAATGCCACAGGGTACTTGATCTATCCCCACAGGACATACCCGGGCAATTTGTAGGAAGACCAGTGCTATGTAGGTGTTTCAGCCAAAGGCCTAGCACAACTCCACAAAAATGGAGTAAGACACCCATGACTTCCAAAGAGCTGGTGGTCTTCCCTCAGCAGGACAAAGACCAGCCCTCTCCTCAAGAAGAACACCGGCAGTGCCACAGCTAAATCTTCTCTTGGGCCTTCTGCATCTCCATCCTACTGCTGTACACCATCCTCTGCCGGTCTTCACAGCTTGCCTTTCCATACGGATCTTCTCCTCACCGGGCTGAAGAGTCCCTCCACAGCATGGTTTTGTAAAGCCCCTCTGACCTCTTTCTCTGCTTTGTTGGTGCCGATACATCTCTCCTCATCTGCCAGCCGCACTTTCCTCCCACAGGAGCTGCTTCACAGCTCCTTTAATTACCCTCTTAAGTTGTCTCCTCTGTTAGGGTAGAAGCTACCAAGTCCACTCACAGGGGCCCCATGCTGGTGCAGGGACACTCGGGAACAGCCAGGCAGGAAAACCAGTGAACAGCAAAAGGCAGAAGAAAGGAGTTACCTCCATGCTCCCCCACCTCCTGCTCTGTCCGTCACCTTGCCAGGGGGAAGATAAGGTAAGCTGAGCATGGGGATGGCTGTGTTACCTATGTGTTTTTAAGTGCTCATACTCTTTTTTTCTTTGTGATTACAAGTTTTTGTTTATTAGCAATTAATTAAGTAAAGAAGTTTCCCCACTTGAGACTGCTTTGCCCAGGACACCCTTGCAATTCACTCTGCCTGTGGGACCTCCAGCTTACACGTGTAAGTGTACATAGGCAGACAGGGGATGCATTCTTATCCTCCATGCCCCAGCTTTCCCTAACTACTTTTAACCTGCAATAGCTATGGATGCAAGCCCTGTGTTCTTGTAAACTAGAAGACAAACTTGTGTTCACATAACTCCTGACAAACACAAACCACAGAATCCCCAGGCATTCACCAGCCTGCTGAAAATTGTTACGACCTTCACTCTGACATGGGATAGAGTGGCTGGGGGCAGAAAGTAGTTGCTGATCTGTGATTGCTTTTGAGGCAGTGAATCATAGTCATGTTATCCCAGGACAACAGGGTTGCATATCTTCCAAATCACTGAAAATTTCAATTTCAGTCCATGAGTGGCATTGCATGACCTGGTTTGATAAAAGCTTCTTTCATCTATTGTAAGTAAATGAACTGCACTCTTTAGACCCTTTTCAGTCTCCCTTTGCAGTTGCTACAATCTTTTCTCGTTAATTAAAATCTGAAAATGATATTTACCTTGCATTCTAGGATCTTCAGCATACAAACATCATGTATGATACTATTTGTAATCCAGCACGGATGTTAGGGACTGCAGCAGCGAGGTGCTGTTTTCTTGTGAAAAGCAACTCTGGTAAAGTTTGAGACACCAATTTAAAAGTGTTTTCTTTCTGTTTAATTTTGGAGAAAAATCGATGATTGCTGCTTTACCGGAAGTGTTAGAGGTGACACTATTTGTTCATGCTTCAGCATGCATAAAGTAAAAATGTACATATCAACTTCTGCCAGAATACACAATGAACAGAGAAGAAATATACTTAAATTTATAAGTGTAGGCATACCTTAAGGAATTGGATATCAAGGTATAAATGCTTTCTGTTCCTTAGGAAAAAATATTGTTGCAATCACAGGCTGTAGGAACTAGCAGTTCTCCTGAAGCTTAAAAGAAACTTGCTTTTTGGCTAGAAAATATGTATTATTCATTTTGCCCAGGTTAACTTTATTTTTCTTTTAAAGGAGCTTTGACACTTCAAACCGGCATTTGTGAATTTAGTGTAAATCTTCTCAATATTAACCAGGTGACAAGCTGGCTGCAGAAAATGAGAAATATGACCTGTGGAATAGCCCATTTAAACAGTAGCGTGAGGAGTTAGGGTTCAGCCTACTTGCAAGCACTAAACAAAGTGCTCAGATATCTTTGCACTGCCTGTCTACAGAAGTTGCTCCATCCCAGTGTCACAGTAGTTCTTGAGTAGGTGTTAAAATACTTTCTATGTAAATTTCTTTCTTTCTTTTTTCCATCTCTTTCCTAAGAAATTAGATTAAAAAATAGTAATACTAAGTAAAAATTTCCTGGGGATAATCATTTGAATTCAAAATTGAATTAGGTCTGGCCATGTTCTAACCCACTTTGTGTTTCTCTTTCACATGCCTCTAAGCAAGTAAATTTTGCTAACATAAGTGCTCAATAAAAGTTTTGAAATTCACAGTAGAGCCAGTGCATTTTAGGACATTTGATGTTGTTTATGCAGAAAGTGTCTGACCTTCCAAAATCCTTTCATACATCCTTAGCACAGAGACCAGGCGATGGTTCAGGAAATGTTTTGGCCACACCTTCTGGTAATTAGCAGTGCAGATGCAGCCATATTACCAGAGTGCTAATATGTTCACTGCAAAGTTAATTTGGGGAATTAGCATCAGGAAGGATGAGCAGAAAAAGCAGCCAAGTTGAAAAGCCAGATCATGTCACTGTCTCTACTGGTGATGCACTTGTATTATTGTTTCTGGATCACTGTTTCTTAAGGCTGCAGAAAGTGGAGCTGCTCCAGCTGATTCCTTCTCAGTGAAGTACTGGAGAACCTGTCTGTCTTTTTGGGCAAGCTACTGGAAGATAATCAGCAATTTAGTGGTTCAGAGTTGGCACTGTAGATGTTTTCCAGTAAGGGTACTCTAGGTGCACCAACAGTATAGTCACAAGGTGGGAAAATATTATGGACATTGGTGAATTCAGCTACTGCTCTTCCTTTGTGGTAATAAAATTCTCTCTCTCTCAGATATAGCACATTTTGCTTTCCAACCATGACATGGATATTTCTGCTTCCCCACAGAATTAGCAAGATGGAGCCACTCAGAAATTTTATGTGGGTGAGTGTGGCTGGTTTTGAGTGGAGGTATCTATGAAACAACACAAGGAGAACACTCATCCACTTTTTTTTTTTTTTTTTTTTTTTTTTTTTTTTCTAATAGCAAAACTGCCCTGAGAAAAATCAAGAGCTTGAAGCCGAATGTTAACTGAAACCCACTTTGAGCTGTAACTAAATACATTGCCTCCCAGTGTTTAATTCTTTCCACATTAAGGGCTACATGAGTAGAAATGGATTACCTCAAAGATACCCAGCTCTGTCATCCATTTTTACTCCTAACAGAGCTCTGAGCCCCACAAACTCTGGCAAACAGCAGAGGTCAAAAGGGTCTCTCATATACCAGTTGCAAAGAGAATGTAAATGAGGACAGGCAAAGGACATCAGATTTCAGATGGTAAGTGAGAGTAGTAACAGTGAATAGGTGAAATTACCCACCCAAGCAGCTAAATCTAGAAGGACATCTAGGGAAAAACTGAACAATCCAGACAGAATATTTCAGTGCATGTCAGCACAGGAGAAAAAAAGGACTCAAGTGGAGAAAAGCTGTAAAGCTGAACTCACACAGTGCAGGAAAATGGGATAAACATAATTCATTTACCTTTGAACTTCCAGAGAGTGAACAAAATGAATATTCCAATCAAAATATTAGAAGATTGTTGCACCCATATGAAAACTCTGCATTTGGTCACCACGTGTTCCCAACAGTTGGCAAAAGAAGGCAAGGCATTTGATTGTGTTGTAACAGCCTTTCAAATATCTTTCATATTGATGTTAGAACATCCTGTGGAAGGAATAATTTCTAATGGAATTACAGATGGTTTTAAAAGTGCGGTGGGTAAGACAGTGACAGCACAAACTAGAGCAGCTATAATCTCCATAAAGTGCGTGGAGGCACACCAGGCAAAGAAAAATCTGTACATGGCACGAGAACAAATGCAAAGGCTGGCATAAGATTGCACAGTAAGCTCTGTTTAAAAAGAAATTGTGTGATAGCAGATCAAGGAAACAAATGCACTCTTGTATTCAAGAAAGAGAATGAGCTTAGACAAAAGTCCCCAACAAATCTCAGAGCTGTGAGCAGCTAACAAAATCCTCATACATGACAGCTTTGAAGAAAAATAGTTTTACAGGAAAGGCACTGGGCTGAGCCTCGGGAGGTTGGTGTCCCCATTGCTACACTGCTGCACATGGTCTCTGGGACTCTGGAGAGGAAAAAAGATTCAGCAAAGCTTTCCTTTATAAAATGGAGATAATATTTCCCTTCCCTGACATCCTTTTCCTTATCTATTTATGAGGCAAGAACATCTTTGCATTTACTCTCAGCTGAGCTTGCCAGGAGTTACTGTGGAAAACAGCATTCCAGGGGCACCTTACAGAAGAAAGCATGTACCAAGAGAACCATTCTGAAAAGCTGCAGGTTCAGAAGGAGAATATAAGGCCATGAACACCACTTACACAGAGGACGTTTTTCATGGGTTGGCAGGGAGGCTGAATCCACTTGCTTCCTTTCATGTCAGTCTAGGTACTTTTATGCTCTAGAGATTGTTGGCAGGTAAATCTTACAACCAAAATGGGGTGTCTTGAAGTCCATTGGCAGACAGTCAACCAAAGGGACGTTTAATGGTCCCTTTGACCCTCTGAGCAGACTGAAAGACATCCTGAGGTCTCTTCCAGCCCAACTGATTCAGTGACTGTGTTGTTCTATACAATGCTCAGACTAAAGAATAAACAAAAATAATGCCATGATTTCTGTCCAGCGCATGCGCACAATTAGGATCTGACCTTATGATATGGCTTGAGACATGTTGAAGGATCAGGTCCAGCTCCACTGCCAAATACCATCTCCATCACTTTTGCTCCTGGCCATGCCCTCCCTCTGCTCACTTTGAGGGGGCTCTCGTACTTGTGTAAGTCACACTGCAAGCCACACCAGCCCAATCAGGTGGCAAAAAGGGACAAGATGAAGCAGTTTCAGTTGAGATCAGATGAACCATTGTAAAGGAATCAGGAGGGAAACCTGGTGGCTGGGCACAGAGATGGGGAGACGAACGGGGAGAAAGGATAGAGAAAGGAGGAGTTTGAAGAAATGTTACCACAGCTTCCCCCTTTTGTCAGTGGTAAACTTGTACATCAGCTTGGTCACTTTGTGAAAACACATCCTAAAATGAAGGTTAATTTAGCTGTGCAATTGATCTCAAAATTATCCCACTCCACCCATATCCTGTCAAGCCGTTGTGTGATGTATGAGCACAGCAAGCAGAGGTTTTTGGACCTCAACAGAACTCTGAACTTGGGAATTAAGTAGTAATGACAATGCCTTACACCACATAGAAAAACTCGATGTTCTTGTGCACTGTGTGCTGTCATGATGGCACTGTAACATGGTGAATGAGAGGTTGGGAAAATAAGAATGGTGGAGAAAACATGGTCTGAGGGGGTTGATCTGTTACAACACAGACATAGAGTTACAAGCGAGGATGGCGGAGAACCAGAGCTTTACGTTCAAGGAAAGGACAGCTCTGTGCCTGCGGGACAGCGCTGGCTCACAGCTTGTCAGCAGCCGAGGCAAACATCAACCGCAGGGCAGTGCAGGACAGACGGGTGAGGCCGTGCGGAACAGGCAGGTGTTGGCATGGGGGAAGCAAACGCAGTTACCACCCGTCCCTCTTCTCTGCCTTCTACTTTCTTGCCAGACCTGGCTAGCAAAGCCAGCCTGCCTGTCATTGCCAATTACTCCTCACAAAAGGTGCATTTACCTTCACACCCCCTAGTTCAGCCAGTGTGGGCTGAACTACCCCATAGGGCAAGTGTGGGCTGAACTACCCCATGGCTCAGTGTGGGCTGAGCATTACCCATGGGGCAATGCTCAGCCCCTTCTGAGGCTTGTTTGCTGACCCATATAGGCAGTTGCCTGCTTTATTTTTGCCTGAAGCCAGCCCTGCTATCAACTCATTTCCTACCAAGTAAAAAGAGTAAATCTGAAGAGGAGAGTACACTTCTCACTACAAATTCTGCAAGGCTTTCCAGCATCAATAGCTATACACAGTCATCTGAATAGGCACAGGCCTCCTAATTATACACTTTCTTCTGAACGGGGTAACATGATGACCACAGTGCAGTGCTCCATAACCTCGTAACAGGATATGTGTCTCTTCAATGACCTGTCTGTTGCAGGCAAACAACTTTGTGTATGTATGTGTCTTTGTTCCCAAGGCTGTGCAGCAAAAATACCCCAACCCCAAAATGCACTATAAGGCCCATAAAACTGGCCTTTGGTGCAGGAAAACTATACACTAAGGCAAAAGCTCAGGAGAATCTAGAGCTGCTGAAATCATGATGACTTGTACAAAACTATCGGTGATAATGGACACAGAGCTTGCTAGGCAGAAGAACACATGCTATGTAGCAATGGCCTTATGAGTGAATGGCATTTAGGGACAGTCAAACTAGAGATGCCCTTTAGTTTGACCAGCAGCTCTTGACTGAGCTATGCCTGTCTCTTGCCTTCCTTTCCCAATTTACTACTTCTGGGGACCAAGAGCTTCTGTGCTCTATGGAAAGCATTCTTAAATATCTGCCAGCTCCGTTTTGCTCACTTGCCCCTGAGGGCAGTTTCTGAGAGTGTCCTATTGACTAACTCCTTGAAGAGATGGAAGTTTGCTTTCTTAAAATTCAGGGTCCTGACCTTACTCTTTGCCGGTTTCATCTCCCTCACGATGGTGAACCAGCATGTGATCACTGCAGCCCAGGATGCCTCCAATCTTGATGTTACCAATTAGCTCGCACAAGTTGGTGACCATCAGGTTCAGTATAGTATCCCCTCATGTAGGGTTGTCTACCACCTGGCTCAAGAAGCTGTCTGCCATGCATTCCAGGAGTGTCCTGGGTTGCCTACAGCTCGCCGTGCTACTTTCCCAACAGATGTCGGGGTGGTTGAAGTCCCGCAGCAGAACCAGAGCCTGCAAGCGTGGTGCCTCTCGCAGCTGGAACAAGAAGGCTTCGTCAATAGGCTCCCCTTGATCGGGTTGCCTGAGCCACATCCAACCTGGCCTTGAATGTAGGCACCAACCACAAGGTTTCTTTTGTTGCCTTGGTCTCTGATTCTTACCCATGAGCTTTCAACTTTCTCATGGCTGTTCTTCAGAGACAGCTCCTGACACTCTATCCCTTCCTTGACATAGAGGGACACCTCTACCCCTCCTTTCTTGCCTGCCCCTTCTGAACAGCCTGTAGCCATCAATTGCCACACTCGAGTCATGGGATTCATCCCACCAAGTTTCACTTACGGCAACAAAGTCATAGTTTTCCAGCAGCACAGTGGCTACAAGCTCCTCCTGTTTGTTGCCCATGCTGCAGGCATTAACGTAGAGACCCTTCAGCTGGGCTGTCAGCCATACCACCTTCCTGAAGGAACACCCCTTTGTTCCTTTAAGGTTTCTCCCAGGTGTTTCCCCGTTGTCTTCAATTACCTCAGGAGCTCCTGGCTGATCCCCATATGACTTTGGGTGTGCCGGAGCATGGCCAATACACCTGAGGGCAACAGGCTGAGAGCCCTCACTAGCACCTAGTCTCTCAGACCTTGGCATGTCATCCCACAACTTGTCACAGGCAAGCCTGATATTTTCTCCCTCCCCCTTCCACTTCATGTCTAGTTTAAAGCCCTGTCAATGAGCCCCACTAGCTCCTGACCAAAGACCCTCTTCCCCCTTTGAGAAAGGCAGACCCCATCTGATGTCAGCATGTCGGGTGCCGTGTAGGCCATCCCGTTGTCAAAAAACCCAAAGTTTTGGCAGTGACACCAGCCATGGAGCCATGTATTAATGGACAAGACCCTCCTGTTTCTGCCAGCATCCCTACCTGCAACTGGAAGGAGTGAACTAAAAATTACCTGTGCTCCAGATTGCCTTACCAGCCATCCCAATGCTCTGAAGTCCTTTTTGATCATTCTTGGACTACGAGTTGTGGCTTCATCTCCACCCACATGTAAGAGTAGAAGTGGGTAGTAGTCCGAAGGCTGTACCAGGATAGGGAGTCTCCTAGTGATGTCCCTAACTGTGGCCCCGGGGAAGCAGAAGACCTCCTTAAAAGCAGGGTCCAATTTAATGCTAACTGTGCTAATGTGACAGCAGTGGTTTGCTCATCCCAGCTCTTGAATAGAGAAACACATGCAGCTTCTAGGGCTACCTAGAAATGGTGTCCTGCTACCTAGAAAAGGAGACTTGCTGTTCACATAGTCTGACCAAATGAAGTGCAGCCTGAAGTAGACTGCATGATTTAAGGAGACTGCACCTTAAGGAGAAAGAAGAGCTTTGAGAATACCTCTTACTTTGTCACCTGTGGGGCCACTATAGCTTAGTACTGGAAAAGGACCACCTTTTGGGCCAGTGAAACCTGGCCTGGCTAGAGAAAAGCAAATTCAGAGCCACCTGAATCACATTAGGGTTGTGCATGGGTTGGGTGCACTGATGACTCTGACCATGTCTGGGAGCAAAATTGTCTAGATTCTGGTTGCTTTAGTGTTTTATTCTGCTTTAGTCTATTTCCATTATTTACTGATTGTCCTCAAGTTCTTCTTCTCCCTCCACTGAATATGTGGGACAAGACTTGGTGAGAATACAAATCTTCATTTGTTTCAGCAAATGTTATTGGTTCCTTAACATCTGCAGTCTAGTTGTTTTCTTTTCTTCACTGTTTCCAAATGGCACTGATTGGTGTTAACACAAAAGAGCAACCAACCCCATGGGCAGCACCACCTTAGCCTTGCAAAGCTCTAGTAGATGAGCTGGGACCAGTTTTGCCACAGGGGTGGAATCAGTGCCTCCAGTTGCCCACCCTGCCCTCCAGCTGTACACCCCCAGGCCTCAGAGAACATTCCTGTGCCTCAGTGGCACTTTCTTCACAGTCCTACATGTTCATCTGATCCACCAGAGAGGAAAGGTTGGAGAGATGCTGCTGAAGAGATGTGGAGTGGCAACACATGGCCCTTTCTATGTTGAGGTGAAAACCTCCAGTGGGTGGGCCACAATAAACAGCTGGGGCAATAACACCTTCAGTGGCCACAGGTGTTTTCTCACTGAATGTGCAAGCTAGATTTGTATGGGGTACAAGGACAGGGTTGCTGCTTGAGCAAGTGATTTCTGCAGAACAGATCTGCAGTTCATTCTTGCCAAGAAAAAGCACTAATGTGACTTCGCAAAGTTTTTCCCTCCTAAGATCAACACAGAGAAGAGTTCAGCAAGCCCAGAGCTGTATTTCTTTTCTCTGGATGAATGGCTACCCTAAATTGCTAGTGAGGTGCAATTTAAAAGAGCTGGTAATAGATTTGCCAAAGTCTTCTCCGTAGAATCGATATTAGCTTGTACTCATAATAGCATTTCAAACCATCATGTACTGAAGTCCTGACCATCTGGGCCAGGAAATGGCAATGGGAATTAGCATTTCTCCTCTGCTAGCCCCCAGTATGCTACACTGTGGCTATTACAGCCATCTATTTTGCATTCTGGTTCCCCTGTGATATTGACAATAAACGGTAAACAGTGCACTTGATAATAACTTCTCCAAAGGAAAAAAAAATACTCAACAAAAGAGCATAATGTAGACACACTCTGTAGGAATTTCCAAGATGGTTTGCAGTAGCTACTCAGGCATCAATGCCAAACAAAATTATCTGAGTGGTAGAAAAAAGTCCCCAAACAGCTGCCACCAGCTGTAGCAGGCCAAGTTAGAAATAATGAAAGGAAAATTTTATTTTATTTTTTTCCCTAAGCATTATGAGAAATGGGAGCCGAACTACATAGTGTCTGCACCTTCTAAAGACTCTTTTGTTGCACATAATCCTTATAGCAATTTACATACGTCACCATCTGCTGGTACCCTCCACTACTGCATTGCAATATTATGTTACTGTACAAGTTCATCAAGATGATTCATAAAATTCCCATGACTGTGTTTAGAAAAGAGTGGATTGAAGATGTCAGTGTAATGGAAATGGCTAAACTGGTGTGAAAACACCAAAGTTCTGCCCATACTTTCACCTAGAGAACCACACAAGAGGTTTTAGAAAGCCATGCCTGGGAATGGGGAAAGGGACTGCCACCCAGAGTAACTTGCTACAGAATGACAGAGGGATTTGTTGGTTTGTTTGTTATGGATGAAAGAAAAGGTCCTCAGGCAGACAGGGACAAAGTAGCACTTTAATCAGTTTTCTGTCCAGTCCTTAAGATCCTATCTTGTTCCTTCCCATCCTTTTGCTTTACTTCTACCTAAGGTCTTGTCCAAACTCCAGTCCTGCAGTCACTAATTTCAGTATCTTTTTTTTTTTTTTTTTTTTCAGTGATCTTCTGCAGCTTTTTTGGGTGATCTTGAAGAATAGCTGGCAGCTCCATCTCATAACTCTTTTGGATGGTACATTTGTGTAGTAACGCTTTCTTTGTCTAGAGATGAGAACAGTCCTTTATCCAATTCTTCACCACGGATGAGTGCAGTGCTCACAGGCTAACACTGTGTAATGGTGAATCCAGGGAGTTTTACAGGCTTTATATCAAATAATCTTCCATAAATTAGTCTCTGTATAAAAATATTATGTAAAAAATTATACGTAAAAATGCTTCATGGTAGCTTTGATCTCCTGCATACATAGGTTTGATATATCCATCTACTTCAGAACTTCTCTTCACAGCCAAAAAACGTTGCATTTCTAATTGCAGGGAAATTAATAAAAATGGGCTACCCTGAGATAAAAAATACAAGGAGGACAAGTTGTGTTACATTTCCTTCCAGGTAAACTTACTCCAATCTTAACTTCAAGAAAGGAATGGGGTTAGCCTAGGTGAATTTACCTTGACGTGAAACTTTGGCATGTTGTTTCCATTATGCTTTTTCTTTGAGACAGACAATACTTGTTAGATCAAGGTAAAAAATATTGCTTGTTTAGCAATGGAGACCAGGCCTCAGAGAAGCACTGAAGGAAAAAAAAAAAAAAAAAGCAGAACAGAAATTTCAGAGGACAAAATGTCAAAAATGCACCACAATTGCTTGGTTTTGTCATCTTCCTCATCTTCTGCTATCACCACCTCTCTTGTTCACAAAATTGCTTAGGTGCCTAGCAATACTTATTCAGGTTATAGGCTCTGAAGTATAATGGAATTAAAGATCCACAGCTTCTGTGTTTCTAACAACAACATAAATAAGAACACTTTTTAGTAGTAGAACCTTGAATGTGTATCTTTGCCCAGGAAATCCAGAATTATTCTTTGGGGCAAGCCTTGACTATCGACTGCAGGTGCTGCTGTGCCTGGCATTAGCATAGGCACTTTCGTGCTGCTGGGGGCTTACCACCACCTCCAAAATGCACAACAAGGAGTCTCTCTGTAATAAAAAAGGAATTTGGGGATTATTCCTTGGTGAGGGGGCATCTATCTGTGGATTTAGAGGGAATATCCAGCCTCATACTCCAGACTTGAACACAGCTGTTAAAAACTGCAACTTTGAATGATCTGTTTACTTTAGTCATCAGTTTATAGACATTAGATCGTCTTTGTCCAGATCTCATTGTATGTATTTTACATGAATAGTGTTACTTCATAATTTTGTAGTCTTTTACATTCAGGAGACATGCTCTAAGCTTTAGGTAAGATTCATTAGATAAGAGTTAAATTCTGTACTTTATTTTAAGGAACAAGTCACGTTTGAGAAACAGCTTTATCTAGAAAGGAATTTGATTTTCTTTTTTTTTTTTTTCTTGGTAGCTTATCATGTTTCTGTTGTATTCAGGCGAAATGTCACACATTGACATCTATAGGAGAGCTATTGTCAGTGACCTTTACACTACCTTGAAAAAGCAATAGAAACTTTTTTTTTTTTCCTCCCTTTGCTCAAAGAAAGAAGAGAGGAAACGACTCTGAACTCTTTCATTAGCAGCTAAATCTTACTTACTTCTTAACAACAGTCCTTGTCCAGAGCAGGTAACAAGGATCCCAGTCAACAGAAATAACCTAAATAAATCCAATAAATTCTTAGAAAACTTTAGAGTAAAACTGCATTGTTCGTGGCATTAAAAGACCCGTGTATTTGCAAGCTCAAATATTTTCTTTTTCTTCACAAGACTATGGCTCTCCACATAGGGAGACATAAACGTGAGTGCTCCACTGTTCAAAACAAAAATTAAGACCAGTTTGCAAAACGTTGTAGATTAAACAAGAGAAAATGTTAGGTAATTAAATGCTAATGATTCAAGCTGGGTGCTTATGTTTTGGATTACTTGCCTAATAATGTTAGCATTTAAATGGTCAGCTTTGAAGTTAACAAACAGCCCATTAAGATGCAACTGGGGAGTTGTGGGCTCTTTGGGTGCCATTGTTTCAGTCTGGCTGGCTGCAGACTCAACAAAACAGCAGTGATGGGATTTACATAGCGACGACTATTTTTGCCATTGGAAGGGCTAGAAGTTTTTTTTCTCTTAGTGAAAGCTCGTATTATTGAGAACACAGCATGTGGGAAAAGCCTAAATCTACTAATTTCTTCTGAATCCTGGGATTTCTATTGTCCCTGCTGGCTGCTTAAATACAAATCCCTTGGTTCCCAAGCAGCGACTCCGTACAGTGATCATCCTGTTGCAGCCATCAAAACTCGACCAGATTGTCCATTCCTAGGTGGTATTGCTGGGTACTTTCAAGGGTTAACAGAAAAATGCACTCCTGTCAGTGAAAGTTAAAGGAGCTTCAGTGATGAAAATTGCATCACATAATGAAAAAATCCTCAAAGTAGTGGCTACTTAAAGGACAGAAATAATTAAGATATAATCGTCAATGGAACAGAATATTCTGCAGGATAATGGGCTCCTGCAGATGCAAGAACAGCACGGCAAAGTCAAAGCATTTATGGATAATAAACGCATGGCGCGGCTCAGGTTCTTTCTTCTTCAAAGTGCACAACACCGATCTTGTGACAATGGTCTGTTATTCCAAATCATTGATGTAGACTTAATCATTTTGTCTAATGGAGGTTGATGTGGTGATGTGGGAGTTACTCACTGTGCCACTGCAGACCTATTGCATTCTGAGTGCCTCTGAAGAGCAAGGCACTGTGGATTTCAGTGCCTGGATTTCATCAAACGTTTTGTTATCCCTACTGTGACTGCTATTCCCTGTACTTACCATGTGGTGTTAACCAAGGAGAGCTAGTTTTGCTAGCTAAGGGGGGAGTGCTGTGACAGTTTGATGTTTCTTGGTGGCAACTGTAAATATTGACATTTTAGTGACTACCACAGTGGGAACTTGATGCAACTCATTAAAAGTAATGGGGCTTTTTTACTGAATTTAAAGTGAACAATTTCAGACCCGGTTTGGCGCATTAGGAGGAGGAGAACTGTTCTTAAATTGGCTTTGTTTTCCGATGTCTTCCACATGATGTATACATGGCAGAATATTCTCCTTGTAAAACTATCTTACTTGTTGGGTTCGATCTTTTGTGGTCTGCTAAAAGGTTTATTAAAAATGCCACAAAATATGTACTGCTAAATCTCAGATTTTAATTGAACAAATAGGTAATCTGAAAGTTTAACAAAAACTTCTTTGTACCAAAAAAAAAAAAAAAAAAAATAGTTCTTAGTTAGAAACATTGGGCTAAAACAATTTCTTAGTTAGAAACAGTTGGACTGAAACACTTTCACTTATTCACTTGCCATCTTCATTCTTGAAATGGTATTTCTGTAATTAATTATAGTGTCTTTTTTTTTTTTTTTTTTTTTTCTCTCCAGAATGTTAGATAGAACTTATCTATTTATTTTGGTCTTCTGTTCTGTCCTGTGTTAACTTAGGGAGAATACCCTTTAAGGGATATTTCTACATCTTACCACCCACACATGACATGACCAGCAAAATGATGGTCGTTTTAATGCTGCGTGGGCTGTCTGTAGCTGTACAAAAGGGCACAGACTTGGCCCACTGTATTTTATGCAAAGGCTGAATGTAATAAGTCAGCATGTCGTATAAAAAAAAAAAAAAAACAAAACAACCACCCAAAAAACCCCCACAAAAACCCCACAAAAACCACAAAGAAAAAAGTGAATCCAAAATACAATAATGACATAGATAAAGGGAGATCAATAGTATGATTAAAGCACTAGGATCACACCGAATTTTTTCCAAGTGTCTACAGCTGTTAGAGTGAATGTCTGATGATTTTTTAACTAGCCCAGTTTTAATCGGGTAGGTGGCTGAGAAAGTCATGTGAAGCCTGTCTTTCCTTCTGACTCCATTTTTGCTACGACGACGCTAACAGCGTATGATCAGCTCTATGACCTGATGAATCTCTCGTGCTTTAAAATTAACAAAAGCAAGGACAGTCAGCAAAGCACCTGTCCCCCACCCCCTGCCAAACCTTTCTAGCAGTCTAGTTCTAACAAATTATCTTCTGCACAGGTATTCCCATCCTGTCAGCTAATTAGCTAGGAGCTCTCTACAAATCAGAGGTGATTTTTAAGCTGAAACATATCTCTTTGTTACAGTTTGATCCTTCTGTTACTGTAATAACACCTATAAGCATTTCTTAGGAGCACACAGAAAAGTTTCCTACACCTAGTTTAAGCCCTATATGTGAGTTTGGCTATTGGCCTTAGTGAAGATTATGCCATTTGCGTCTTGGATTTAGCCTGGATTGCTCCTAGAGAGGCTGATGACCACTTCTTAGTGCAATGTTTTTATTTACTTTTTGCCATACATGAAGTTTTAGACTATGTCTGAGAATTAAGACTGTGAGGATGTTAATTCTGAACAACTTGGCAAACCTGTTACGTTCGCTACAATTTCTCTGGCCTTGTAAGTGGCTGTTGTACAGATGACACAAGTAATAAGGATTACTGCAGCTTTTCTGTAGTTAAGATTTCTTATTACGTGTTGCAGCATTTTGGAATGGCAGTCACAATCTGGGGTCTGCCTCTGGCTGCCAAGAAAGGCTGGTTACAAACTAGTCCTGTCTGCCTGCCTGCTAAGCCCACGTGCTGTATTTCATATTGAAACTGGAAACACCTGCACTGGCTTCTCTAACTTTTTCTCCCGAGCATACTTCATTCCCAAGTCTGTATCCCAAGGATTCAACTTCCTTGTTTTGCAGCATCTTGAGGAGGAGACCAAAGAGCTTTGTGAGGAGCTGCAGATCACCTGGGTATCTCTATTTTTCTTAGGACCCTGTCCAGACAGATAATTTTCAATACACTCCACCGCTGACACATTATCCACTAAATGACTACTTGTGGTCCACGCCGTCTCTTCTTCTAGTCCTTTCTCCTGTGCCGGAACACCAGGCTGTAGGATTTACACAGCTGCTGGGGGGAAGTGATAGAACAACACTCCAAAGAGCAGCTTTCAGGTGGGAAGGCATAAGCAGTTTGTGAGACTGTGGCAGCATGACATGCAGAAGCTTCTCTTGCTAAATTTGGCATTGAACACGCTTTTAGATGTACCTAGTTGTTGGTGATGCCACCCTATATCTACAGAATTTTGAATACTTTTCAGAAAAGAGACCTTATTGTCCTTCCTGTGCCTGAAAGTCCTGTTTTGAGCATAGAATCATAGAATCATAGAAAGGTCTGGGTTGGAAGGGACCCTAAGGATCACAGAGTTCCAAACCCCCTGCCACAGGCAGGGACACCAACCTCCAGGCCTGGAGCTACACGAGGTTGCCCAGGGCCCCGTCCAACCTGGCCTTGAACCCCTCCAGGCATGGGGCATCCACCCCCTCTCTGGGCAGCCTGTTCCAGCCCCTCACCACCCTCTCTGTAAAAAACTTCCCCCTAATATCTAATTTCATCCTTCCTTCCTGTAGCTTTAATCCATTCCCCCTTGTCCTGTCATTTTCTACCCTTTTACAAAGTTGGTTCCCCTCCTGTTTGTACGCTCCCTTCAGGTACTGGAAGGCTGCAATGAGGTCCCCCTGCAGCTTTCTCTTCTCTAGGCTGGATGGCATGTCCTGGGCTCCCTCCAAGGTTAGTCCTTGATTTCTGGATTTGTATGGTTAAGGCCTAATTCACACACAATATGTGAAGGTGCTTCAGAGCTCCCTATCAGCTGACAGAGTCTATCATCTCTAAGCCAAGAAAGAGTCAATCTAGGATAGTATGGCTCTGCACCAGTCCCGTTACCAAGCTGTCAAATATTCAGACCTTGGAGAATGACCAACACTGCTTATGGCGGATACAGAGAAATTGCTTCCAGGAGAAGAGTTAACATTTGTCACATAAATATAAACAAACTATTTTTATGGCAACTACTCACTGTCCGCCATCACCAACTATGGATAAAAACTATATATAGCTGTCTCTTCATTTGCCTTATGCTATACAAGGAGGTGCAAAACATTTCATATACAGTCAGAACTTACCAAAAATGTTGCCACAAAACTTGTAGTAACCATGATTTTTACATTAAAAAGGCAGCTTTAAAAATATTCATTTCTGTTTTCTGTTTTCTGTTTTACTCAAGGCAGGAAAATGATACCAAAATTCTCCTAATGTTTTACATTTAACCTACAAAGAAGTTAGTCAGGAATCTCTCATCAGAAAACTAGCAGTGCTTCAGTTTTAGACAGTTGCAACCCAAAAGAGATGCAAATGAATACTGTTAATCAACAAAACACACTTTTTTAACGTAAAAAAAAATCAGTGCTTCAAAATGTTACATTTCAGGATAAGGGTACTCAGTATCATCCTAGCTGTATTCTCACTGGAGGCAATGGAATGGTTGGCATTGGTGTCAGTGGAAATGGTTTAGCAAGTCTAACAGTTGCTGCGCTGGATGTAACAGTTTAAGATCAGCTCAGAAAGCAAAAGTTTGGAATTTCCCATGGCTCTCCCACCTCTCTTGTTCTGCAGATGGCTAACTTTCCACCTGGATGTCATTCGGTGCCTTCACCTCTTTGGGCAGATCTCTCCTGGTTCCACCACCACTCTTTACTTATCCCTACCATTAGTAGATTTGCACCATCCTCCTTCAAAAGGGCTAGTTCCCAAGGCATTACTTGTTTGGAATCACCAGTTGCTGGAAGTTAGTCACTAAGTTTAAAAAAGAAACCTTAAGAACAGTTTATTTACCCGCTCAGTAAGACAGAAGTAAAATGGGAGAGGCCATGGGCCCCCAGGAGAGCTGTGGCCTTTGGAAGACCTGTAGTACTGATGTTAGAGGCACCTGTGGCAGAGGAGAGCCCCCCACTGTTGTGTGTGACAGCTGAGTAGGAAACCAGCTGTGCCTGTGACATGAGGGCCCCTCTACAATTGAACAAACATATCAAAGGGCTGCATCAGATTCTGCAAAGCAGAACTACTTGAAGTAAATTCACTCTGCTGCTGCCACTCAGTTTTGATTGATACGAACAAGTCTTATCTTCAAAAATATGTATAGCTAACATGAGTATTTCTATAATCACTTCAGATTGCATCTTAGGAAGACAATTTTGCTTCCTCCCTGCCCCTCCTCCTCCTCCTCCTCCTCCTCTCTTCTTTCCCTCCACCCTGGAAAAGTCTTATGCATGGTTAAAGCATATGCTAAATGTGGGAGGGAAAAAAGTACCTTCCAAATCTTCATGTCTTTGACATCAAAGCAGCTGTATGTATCCCTCTTCTTTAAAGGTATGAGTTAGAACTGAAGAACTACTACTGCAAAATCTCTTACCTTTTGACAGATCTTTTTTGTGTGTGGTGGCTACGGTTGTCAGCAGCAGTTTGTTAAGTTTGTAAGAATATTTGATATTGGAGGGAAGGACCATCTTGTCTTCTCTTAAAGAGGGGGGAAATCCAGGAAGAAAATGACTGTGCTGGCCATGCACAGCTATGCCTATGTTTTCAGTTTGACTAATCTGATCTTGCAGTTCTTATTTGACAGTACAGATCTTGCAGGCTCTAAAAGGCAGAGCTGTGCATTCAAGGATGAAATCTCTTATCTCAATCAATCTCAGTATGATACTCAACTCTTGGCCCTAATACAGCTGCAGTGCTAGGGGATGACACAGTACATAAAAAAAAAAAAAAATCCTCCCCCAAGATATGTTGAATGTGACTGCAGCTATACAGGGAGTGAATCCAGTCCTGCAGGTTTCGAATAGGAATTAGGCTGTTTTTTAGGTGAACCAGCAAAGATTTTAGTTTTAAAAGCTGATTCACACAAATGAAAAAGGTCTAAAAATCAGGAACTGGCTACAAAAGCTTTGGGGAGAGCAAAACAAGAGACCAATAGCCACAGGAGGATAGATTTTGATGAAAGAAAAAAAAAACAAAAAACAAAACAAACACAAACCCACCTAAAAGGATAACTCTATTTAAAAAAAGGAGGAAGAAATTAGGCAAAGAAATAAAGAGAATTGACTCTAGGTTAGAGCAAATTCACATAGGTTGACCAACCATAATCAATTGCCCTGTCGGTGGTCTTTAAATAAAGGTCAGACAAAATTGTACCGAAATCCACATGTGCTTATTTAAGACAGTGGGTTGCCTGTGGGAGGCAGTGCTCAGTGCTAGTTTCACTGTATTTCTAATAGTGCTTAATTAGTTTATTATTGCATTTGGAATTACTCCTTTCTCAGAGACTTTAAAGTCTTTTTGTACTGTTCAAAACTCTCCTCCATCTACATATCTCCCCAGAGCTGTAACAGAAATCTCAGTTTTTGAGTTCAAATTCTGTATCATCATCTTTGCATCTTACCAAAGTTCTCGGGCCTCACCAATAAGCTCCTGTGCAAACGATCAATCGAAGTATCACCCTCTGCTCCATTTGTCAGTGTTTGCCTTCTGCTCCTGTCATTGAACCAGCATGTCATGATCTCCATGCACTTGAGAACCTTGTCATTCAAAGATTGATGATGAAATCATGTCTGTTTGCCCTTTGGAAATATTAGATATGAAGCACAAGGTGACAAAAATATTTTTCTAGAACGGTCTGCTGACCTTCTGTTGCCACAGAAGTTGGGTAATTGGAAAACATGTGCAGTAACATAGTCTGTATGGTTGCACAGGCAACAGAAGAGTGTACAGCTTCTGAATGTAACTTACATAGATTGAAAAAAAAAAACTTTTGGAGCTGGGGCAGCATTGCCATATATTCTCCTTGCTTCTGTAACACACGGCAATGCTTTAAATCAAGTATATAAGCTTGTGGACAGTTTCCCAGTGGTTGAGAATGCTCAGTATCGCTTTGCTAAAATACTTCACCTCCTTACCCACCCAACGGAGAAGCTGAAACCTTCCCAAAGACAGTCCTGTATGTGACTTCAGCAATTCCAAAATACATACCTTTTTTTCCAATCTTGCAACTCAGGCCTGTCCAAGACACTGCAGCTGGACCTTTTAAAGCCTCTAGGTATAATATGTGAGCGTAATGGCTCTGTGAAAGGCTTAGGTGGAAAGCACTGTGCTCCTTAGAAGAAGCATCTTAAGACCAGTTGGTTTTGAGACCCAAAAGGGACCTGTGAGTAGCCAACATAGGTCCCTTTCAGACACTTGTTGCTCTCACGTTGGTTAGGTAGCCAGCTCAGCACTCCACCACCTAAGAGCACCTCATCCCTGACACATGTCACTGTCAGCCAGCTCTATGCTGCAGGCATCGAGCGGGTTGGAAGGCGCTATCGAGCAGCTCTGCCAAGCTGACACGATGTAAAACGGAGGGAAGGAGTAGTACATGAGAAACATGGAGCCAGCTGCTGCTTGGCTGATTGCCACCCCGCGATCCCATCGTGGTGTCCAGCAGCAGGTCATGTACAGGATTTTAGCTCACCGAATGAAGCATGTTGTTTCAGGCAGCTTATCTTTTTCTCTTGGCAATAAAGTTGTTGCTCCCTGAGAGGCTTGCAAGTAGCAGGCCGAGCTCTTCCTAAAAGTGCCAAAGCTAAGCTTGTCTTCAGGAAAGTCTGTGGAATTAAAGAGGAGAAGGTATTTTTTTAGGAGCGTTGGTGTGGAAAGTGAGCCTTGGTTTGTGGAGCAGAAAAGCAGATTGACCAGCAGTCTCTAATGGAGTTGCAAAGAGAGAGTACCTTGACCTACTAAAAGAGATAGATGCTTGGATTAAGCCGGTGTATGTATAATAGTGTCTAACAGGAACTTTCAAGACCAAAATTCTCTGGATCTGAACAATTCACTGTCCATTAACATTACCGTGAGTTTAAGCTTAATTTTACACAGGGCCTGAAATGGGAGCACCATTGGGTCCCTGTACTGCTGACCACGATATAAATATATAAGGAGTACAGCAACATACAGACCTACTTTAGGATTGAAACTACTCTGAAAAGTGTCCTTTAAGGCAAAATTGATTTCATAATATGCGAGTACTGTAGGGAACATTTTCCATTCTTCTTTACAGAGAGAGTGCAAGTTAGTCTCTATCTTTCACAAAATGGTATTTGATATGAACTATTATTAGCTGAAAAAGATAATCTGTTCAGTGAAACATGGTCATTTTCTGGTCCTAAATTGTTTCTGCTCCCTAAAAGCACCAATCCTGCAGTAATTCAGAACACAGGCTCTGCTAATGTTATGCTTGATGCACATATTTATCAATCTGATAATTATGCTTAAAATAAGGGAGGGAAACAAAAAAAGGCTGACTGAGAAAAAATTCTGATCAAATGCTAGAGGCAGACACTGTTCATGTCTGCTAGCACAGAGGTTTACAAGAAAACAGAAAGATAAAATGCAATTTTACATTTTATTCACTGCTGTTTATTCAGCTCTTTTTCCCTTAGAATCATTATCAATATTCTGTAGTTATTTATGCTTCCATTTCTGATGGAGCTTGGTCTTGGTCAGCAAATCTTTTCTAGAATAAAGCATTCTTTCTTTTTTATATCTGCTCACAGATGTTTTAGGATGTGGTATTGATTATCCTGTAAATGGACAAGAAAGCAGTTGCTTTTGAACCAGAGGCTTGTTTTCCTCATTACAGCTCTAAACCACTTGCTGTTTTTTTAAACCTCTTCAATCCCCTGGTTCTGTTTCATCAGCTTCCCTTCAGAGGTTTTTTTAGGTTTTTGGGTTTTTTTTTTTAGCCTCTCCTCTCTCAAATCCTTGAGGCTGCAAAATTCCTAGGGTATTTCACTATTTGTGCTGCATAGAACTGAGAAAACTAAAGGATGAGTGTGAGTGTATGTGTGTACATGTGTTTCTGTATATGCTATGAAAATTTAGTGATATTGCCACTCAAATATTATTGGTTATACACTTTTGTGGTGAGTTATCCTTGGCTGGTCACCAGGTGCCCACCCAGCTGCTCTCTCACTCCTTTCTCAGCAGATGGGTGAGAAAATAAAACAGGGTTGAGACACAGGCAGTGACATCACTCGCTGCTTTCACTGGCAAACCAGACTCAACTCGGGGAAAATGAATTTAGTTTTTTGCCAATTAAAAGTAGAGTAGGATAGTCAGAAACAAAGACAAAACTAAAACACCTTCCCCCACCCACCTTCTTCCCAGGCTCAATTTCATTCCTCTGCTTCCGACTTTTCTGCTGGAGGAGGGGGTGAGGGAGAAATGGGGAATGGGGGTTGCGGTTGGTCCATAACTCTTTGTCTCTGCCACTCCTTCTTCCTCACTCTGTTCCCCTGCTCCAGCATGGGGTCCTTCCCACAGGCTGCAGTTCTTCAAGAATTGCTCCAGCGTGGGCACGCCATGGGCTACAGACCCTGCCAGAAAACCTGCACCTGCGAGGGCTCCTCTTCATGGGCCACAGCTTCCTCAGGGCATGTTCACTAGCTTCAGCATGGTCCTCCATGGGCTGCGGAGGGACAATCTGCTTCACCGTGGTCTTCTCCAGAGGCTGCGGGGCAATCTCTGCTCTGACACCTGGAGGTCCTCCTCCCCCTCCTTCCTCTCTCACCTTGGTGTCTGCAGGGCTGTTTCCCTCACATTTTCTCACTCCTCTCTCACAGCTGCTGCACAGTGGTTTTTACCCTTTCTTAAATATGTTATCACAGAGGTGCCAACAGCATTGCTGAGGGGCTCAGCTGTGGGCAGCAGTGGGTCTGTTTTGGAGCCGTCTGGGACTGGCTCTGTCTGACATGGGAGCAGCTCCTGGTCTCTGCTCACAGAGGCCACCCCTGCAGCCCCTCCACTACCAAAATCTTGCCACATAAACCTTATACACTTTTTTGGTTTTGAAACTACAGAAAAGTATTTAGCTTGGAATGCAGTGGCCATCAAGGATACCTTTGAAAATCTTAGAAATCTGATTTCTTGTCATTGGTATCAAAATATTGTGAACTGAATCTAAAGTGAAAAGTAGCAGGCTAAGAACAAGACCCAGTTCATGGGTGTCTTGTTTTCTTGTTAAACCAAGAAGGATTAGCCTCCTGAATAAGTAATTCACAGCCCTACCAGCTTCCTAAAGACCCATTTGTACTGGATGCATCAGATAAACCTGGAACTTCACAAGTATGAAAAACAAAGATCATAGGAGACAGAGAAGTGAGGGATGAAACATCAGAAGAGTAAATAGGTGTCAGAAGTGAATGGAGGTATCCTGTGTTTGTGTATCTTTAGCCTTACAAGAAAATCTGTGTGGGCCACAGAGCACATATGAGGCAGCGGTAAATTCCTGAAGTTTCTTAGCTAAAATTTTCATTGTAAGCATACTCTTTACACAATTTTTGCAGTCAAACATTTTTGTCTCGCTTGAGACAAAAGAGCTGCAAACTTTTGCAATGGACACACATATTTTTAAGTGAAAATGTGTGAATGAAAAATAATCTTAGCGCCTTCAGGCTGAAGGGCATTTTGGAGGGTGAGGCAAGCACTGCTTTTTAGCAGAAAAAAAATTCTTGAACTAGCAAAAGACTTAATATCCAGAAGCTGGTGTTATAATAACCCACAAGTGTTGTAACAGAGTATCCCCTACATACCGTCTAAGTCTTGGGTCACCATCATTCCCTTACATGGACAGTCACAGGTTCAACTTCTGCTTCGCAGTAATGAGCATGAATATCAAGGTCTGTGAAGTTACACTTGTGTAAAAACTATGTGTCTAGAGGTCATCATTTAGAAGAATGATGAATGGAATCACAATATTCTTTAAAAGTATTCTTGAAGGGAGCTTGAGGCATAGCATCTCCTAGAGTCAGCGGTTCCTAAAATGACACCATTAATGAATGCATGACAAAAGCATTTTGTATCACCTACATTAAAGAAAAAGCATTTTACATCTTCTTGCCTCTTCCGTGAGCTAGACTAATAGTTTTCTATCGCAATATCCTACCACATCTTTCCAGCCCATGAGAATAAAGCACATTCCAACTCACACATTGAAATAAAGCAGCTCACCAGGGTGCAGCGTGGAGAGCTGCTTCCTCTCCTGGCAAGTGCTATCAAAGAGGCAGCACCCTGCCTTGCTCTATGCCCATCAGTGAGTACAGCTTTACACCTCTTCCCTTTCCTTTTCTCTGTTTACGGTGGGGCTGTAATTGACCCCTACTACTTCACACCTCCTTTCCCTTCCCCGAGAGTGGCTCAGCAGCTTCCTGGCTATGGTGGGACCAGTCTCCCTGCCAGGTTGACACTCATGCATCAAATTCTTTGACAGAACACTTCATAGACACAACTGTTGGGAGAATTAGACCAGCAACAAATGTTTGGTTTGGTTAGCTTTTAAGCTGGGAATTACGGTCCACTAATGTGCTGCTTGGGAGCTTTGGGGCTATTCCACACTCAGTGCAGGCCAAAAGGCAGAAAAAAGGATTCATATCCATTTCTCTTGGTTCTTGAAGTATATTCCAGGCTGAGCTGTCAGTGTAAGAGAAAGACCTCTCAGTGAATGTAATAGAGTGCAGTAGGGATTACATTGCTCTTTCAGGGAAGGATATTCTCAGCTAAAGAAGAAGAGCCATCAGGTGAAAATTCTGTTTTGCCTGGAGTGTTTCAAAGGTCTGGAAAGCACTTTGTGTATTTGGTTGCCCATGAGAGTTTGGAGGGGCAGTCCACCTGGGAATGCTGACTCCATGGGTACTCATCACTCTGAGGCTGGACTTTGTTACCATGACGGCCCTTCTACATCCTGCATCACTAAAACAACACCCTCAGAACTACTAATTGATTGGTACCTGTAAATATGAAGCAAGTGAAATAAATCAAATTCTCAGCTAGTGTAAATTAGCCCAGAGTTTCAGTAGTTATGCAAAACTGAATCAAGAGATAGGGGAATCTGCCCCAATATATGAATTATTAAATATTAGAATATATTATATGTGTGTATGTTCATAACCATATAACCAGAATACTATCACAGCATTTTGTTCTAGTATTTTTTAAATTCAACCTCAAAATGGGAAAAGGCGGTATTTTGAGGATACCTGGTTTTATTAAAAAAAAAAAAAACCAAACCAAAAACCAACCAACCAACCAACCAAAACCCCAAAACAACAGGGAAAAGCTTGTAATTACTGCATGAAGCTGTGTCTCAGAAATACTGTTTCCTAATTATGGCAAGAAGTCCAAGTGGCTACTATTCAGAGCTGAACTGGAACAGATCTGTGGTTGGCTGGCACCGACATGCCTCTGACAAGATGAACCATTCAGAGGTGGTGTCATTAAAAACAAAGAATATGCCACTTTCTGACATAACTGAATACAGTACTTTGCATACCAAAAGACAGAAAAAATACTGTCTTACCTAGAACTTTTGTCATTTCTCTCTGAACTCCAATAAAAAAAAATTTCCTCCCAGCCACCGAATTATTCTTGCTTTTAAAACCTTCCTTTTCCCTTTAGCTTCTGGTGATTGACTCTCCCTGTAAACTGCTTTGTAATACTCTGTATGGAGGACAATATATAAAAATAAATTGCATTGAGTTTGATCCAAACATCATTTGACTCAAAATTACACTGAGGTTTTGGGTTGGTTTTTTCCCCCCTCCTCATTTCTAGCTCTGACTGGCAAGACAAATCATTTGTGTTTGCTACCATAAAGGCTAAATAAAAGGGCAGTCAACTCATTGCTGTTTCAATAAAATTCATGTTGTTATTTCAAAATGTAGTTCTCCTTTGTCAGCCCCCACCCTCATATACTCATTCATGCTCAGTGCCACTTGGATTACAGATGTGTTTGCATATGGTAGTCTGCAGAAATTATGGAATCAGGTTATACCTCTTTTGGTAAACCTGATCACTGGAGAAAGAGTGAGTCCGTTGGAAAATTGGCCTTTATTTACAACACTGACATCAGTGAAAAGATGTAGCTTCTTGCTATTGTACTGAGGTTATTACTTTCCTTGTAGTAAATCTCAGGACACCCAATTAAAGTTAACTCACAGCTTGCAACAAGCAGCCTGTAAAGTTTGCTAGAAAGAGCTGCCATATTGTCATTCAAAGTACTTTATACTAAACAGTGCAAGACAGTGACAAAACATCTAATTATCTGATTACTCTGCAAGAATAGTTTCTTACATGTACTGAATTTTGCATACCATCAACGAATATAGACTGTGTTCATCACTGACTCACATAAACAAAAAAAGAAAATAAGATAGAACAATGAGTTTCAGCTGCTATTGTTCCCAAACAACAAAGATATTTTGATAGTACTTTGCAATAACAAATCTCACCAGTAAAGTGGGAATTCTGGGTATGTCTGGCTCAGGAACACAGTTTTGTGTTTCGGTTCTGACCCTGCATGAGGTGTGTGGTGGCACCATGATGAGCGCTGTGCACCGGCTGTTTGGTGGAGGTGGTGCTTCTTGGAGTAAAAAGATTTTCTATGAGACAGCGAAGAAAAATATGTACCCTTAGGCTTATTATTTCACATTTGCCTGCCCCTGGCACTATGGGGCCAATACACAAATTCACATGGTGTGAACAGGGTGGGGATTAGCAGTTGCTTCGTGAGAAGGGCTTGCTCTTACCCTGGAGAGTTCCCATCATAACCATCCAGGAGCTGAGGTGGAAGCTCAGACCCAGACAGTTAAAGAAAATGGACACATTTCACTTTTGTGCCCAGGTTTATCCCATGGCTGGGATAAAAATGGGATCCCATTGTCTGAACAATACAACCAGTGACAAAGGCAGAAGAGCACCAGCAAGGAAGCTGCAGTATTTTCCCATCAGTTTTTCTTTTCTGCTGATTAGGCTTACTATGGCTGGCCTGCCAGCCGACTGCACAGACAATGTATCTGGTACTCCACTAAACACAGGGAAGGCACTCTAATTTATTTTACTACAGTTTGGGGCAAGACAGAGGGAGAAGAGGGGTTTTTGTATATTTTATAACAAAAACAATTTCCGTGGAGGCAGTTTTTTACTGTGCCACTACTGCACTGTATCTTCCAGTCAGCCATAACGTAGTCCTGCTTCTTCACAGTTCCAACTGTCACACCATTAAACATAAATCGTGGCCTCAAGGGACCCTCTTTTCTAGAAGGGAGAAGCAATTTAGCCTCTATAACGTATCAGTCTCCAGTTTGTCCTGAAAAGGCTGTCAATTGTGCTGAATTATGTATAAAATCAATGCGAGGTGCTGTCTGCCAGAGATGGGTTGACATTAGCAATTTCATTTTCACTGAAGGGGGGGCACAAGTCCCAAATCTTCATGACTGCAGAATAAGTGCCCATTCCTTCCTTACTTCTCTAGTTCCAAAATTATACCCATTTTGTTGCATTTTTAGAATTAAAAAAAGGGTTCACAACAAGATGATGCCATCATGGAACACCTGGGCAAATTTTTATACTGTTATCAATGGAGTAGTATTATAATCCACCCTTTTCTACTCAAATTTCATTATACTCTTTATTAAATGGACATTTCACAAGCATTTTTTTGTGGGGGGGTCCCACATAGTGTTATATTCAAGTAACAAAATAGAGCACTCTGAAGACTCATAGGACTTTTGATGGTGGAGAAAAATCTCCCCTGCAATAAGATGCGCAAATATGCATAAGTATGGCATATTCATGTGAGTTGGGAGGACAAATAAGTTTGTGATAATGTTTGGGGAAGCCTGATATTTTATTTAATGCTGATTATGAATACTGTCCTTGTAAAATCACCATCACTGTGCAGGTGTATTG
Source organism: Podiceps cristatus (assembly GCA_000699545.1). Lineage (NCBI taxonomy): Eukaryota > Metazoa > Chordata > Aves > Podicipediformes > Podicipedidae > Podiceps > Podiceps cristatus. Next base: position 91,583 of record KL256459.1, on the reverse strand, counting down.
AACAGACAAGGATTGTGGCCCACAGACCTACAATAAATACATATAGAGCATATAGATCATGACCCAGCAGATTACTATATGCTTTTTTACAACTGTATGTGTGACTGGGCCAGTGCCGAAATCTAATTTCAGAGAGTGATCTCTTCCCTCCCCTCTAGAATGGCAGGTGATCCGATATTCCTGTGGCGGCTACTAAAGGTCTGAGAGTCTAGTGGTCTTTAAGAACATCAACCAACAAAACTACCATCAAAATTCTCTTCCAAATACTTGGTTCCGAAATAGGTTTCTGTAAAAGCTCATCTAAACAGGGTCACCTATCATCACAGCATGGTCCAGAGTTCAGCAGACATAGTGTCTTAGGGAACACAATGAGTTGTAGCGAACAAATCATTAAAGGACATTTTTCAACAGGAAGTCAACTGACAATTCGTAACAACTTGGAATTGTTATGTCAGTCTATTTTCTGAAACAAATGTGTTCATGCTTATATTACTGGTTATCCAAGGTTGTTTAGCTTCATATATTATCATATATGGCTGCAGGAATATTACAGACGTAAATGTTTTCTCCGTGCTGAACGCCACTTTGAGGGCATTCACAATGGGAGTATCTCCATTGACTCAGGAGCTTTGTGTCTGAATCTACTTTTGAAGGGCTGTATTCTGCCACTCTTAGTTATGTTCTGTAATTCATTGGTCCAGTAGACATGTTGACAGTACTGAGTTTCAAAACAGCAAAATTTTTCATGAGAACTTGACCTGATGGATTCAGCAGAGGATTGCATTCCAGTCTTTGAAGGACAAGCCTGAAGGCTTGTGCTCAAAATGTTTCCTTGCGGTCCTTGTCCCATATGAAAACTTGCCATTTGAGTCTTGCCTTCAAAGAGCTGCAGGCTGAGTGGGAATGTCCAGAAACTATTTTGTGAATAAATACAAAGAATTTGTGCTCTGCTTCCTTCAAGATAAAATCTAGAGCTTTCCAAAGATTTTCATTGTAAAACTCAAGAGACCATTTTCAAAATAATGGTTAGGGCATTCACTCAGCATATACAATACCAAGGCAGAATTCCCTGTACCTCAGCATCGACTGGAACTTTTTATACCCCAAACAGTAGTTTAGGCTGTAAAGTCTTTTCTCAGGAACAGCAAATACTTAGTCATACTAACAGGGAACAACAGGAAACACCAAAGCAAGCTAACTCAATGTTAGAGCTTGGATTTAGACACTCTGCAATCAGATTATTTGGGCTCTAGTCACTGTGAATTCTTGGCACAGAAAAAAATGGGAAGATCAAAAAACTCAGCAATAGCCGGGAATTCTTCTGTTATGAGACATGACAGCAGAGCAGATCTTTGAAGTTGCCTCTCCCGATCCATGAGGAGGTTTTAAGGGTTGGTTTTACTTCATTGCCTTCAATCTGCCCAAAATGAGGAAAAATCAGTTCTCAGAAAGAACACTGAATATTGCTTCCTGACTAGGTCAGGCTAAAAGATTCATTTTTGTTTATTTCTCAGTTTATCTTAAAATAACCTTGCTGAGCAAACTGCTCTGTATTAACTTTGAGTCAAAACATACCAGTAATGATTCTACATTTTTAGCGTAATTCCCTCTAATCATCCTAGCACAAAAACTCCGCTTGTTTTTATATCTGCTTTATACAATGCCACCAGTAATGAATGTTCTAGAATTGGAACATAATTTTGATTATCTGGCCATTACTTTTGATTTATGGAGCACAGAGACAGCTGGGTTTTTATAAGCTCGCCCTGCAGTACTGCAGATAACAAATGTAATGTAATAATCAAACTTCAGTAACATGGAACACAGAAAGGGTGGGCCCACAGATCTGTCTGTCTATATATACACCCATACCACATCAAATAATTTTATCTTCAGAAGCAGGAGTATAAAAGTAATTTGCAAAATGCTACTATTCATTATTCACACCCAGAGCAAAATATGTTGCTTTCAGAACCAGTATTTAGGCTCTGCGGGAGGGGGTGAATCACCTGAAGGTGGTTTCACGAAATTACATAAATGTGTACCACCATGAGGTTTACAAATGCATTAGCGTTTGGAAAAAAAAAAAAAAAAAAGAAAGAAAGCCTCTCAAAAGAAATATATTTTAAGAAATAGTAATAAATACAAGCCATTTTAAACAATGCAAAATCTGTGGTTTTTTTTTTTTTTTTTTTTTTTTGGGCGCCATAAAAAATTTGTTTTTTTTTTTTTTTTTTTTTTTTTTCTGGCTGCCACACAGGAAAATAGGAAGTCAACAAGAATGCTCCCCACTACAAGCTAAAAAACCTCCAGCCGCTTCAAATGAGAAGAGGTTGACCATTTAGTTCAGTTACAGGATGGTTTTGATCAACCATCAAAAGTCTGAAAACAACAGCGAAAGAGAAACTGAAAACAGGGAAGTGGAAACCAGAAACATTCTCTCAGGCTTGGCAAGAGAACTAGGCTGTAAATTGAATAATAATTGGAGCCTGTTTTGAGATTTGGCACTGTCCAACTATCTAGGTAAATTGAGGAGGAAAAATGGGGAAGCTCAGTGGCGGAACATACCCCAGCAGGAAAGTCAGCAGTATCACACTGCGAGCTCCAGAGAAGAGGCATCTCCGAGTTCTCCGTTACACCAAAAAAGCTGTTTGGAAAGTACAGAAGCATCAGGTTGGCTGGAGAGTGCCTTGCATCGACCTAACAAATGTGATGCTCTTCCCATATCTGTATGATGGAAGGCACCTTGAGTCCCTGTGGGAAGTGCTTAGCCTTTTCTGCTTTAGCCATTCTTCGTCTATTTCCCAGCTGGGCTTTGTTGCTAAAGGGAATTCTTTTCATTATTCCTGAAAATTCCTCATTATTCCTGTGATATATATGAAATAAAGTGCAACTATCCTCTGCTTCAGATGAACTCCTAGGAAAGATGTTTGCCTACAGTAAAAGTAGAGCTTATGTAAACAAATGTAAAGGAAATGAAAAAAGTAAGGACATCATACAAATCTAGATTATCTCTGGCTGAATGAGAAAAACTGTATAGTTGTGGATTGGGTATTAAGGCATTTGAGCAACTACTCTGCATTTTATTTGAATAATTAATATTGACTAAGGTAAAAGCAGGGACTCTGCTTTCACATTCTTGATCCAGAAAGGTAAATCTGCCAAAAACATGCTGCTACTGCTAGAAGGAAGGCTCCTTAGGAAGGTGGGAGTAGTTATGTAAGGTAAGAATTGGCAGCGGCTCACCTGACACATCTTGAATGACTACAGACAGGTTTGAGAGACCCTTTTGGGGATGTGTGTCCCATCACCTGTCAGAAGACATTTTCCCTTGTGTGTTAAGGTGCATGGGACCATGGCAGAGGAGATACAAATGTTCTTCAGGGTAAGGAGATTGGTAGGGTTCCAAAATATAAACAGAACTCCCAAGCAGCAGAGTTCACATGGCTTTTAGCATCAGAGCAACTTTGCTACTTTGGCACCAGAAGAAGTTAAGTGGCTATTTACAATACTTTTGTTCACAGCTGAGAAATTTCTGTCTGCAAACCAGTGTAATGCAGACACAAACATCTGCCATTTAAAATGTACGTAAATTTATAAACATTTTATAAAGCAGAATCAAGCAAGACACAGTAACTTGGAGCAAGGGGAAGAAGTCAGAGCTAATTGTTCACCCTACCAAACCGATTTATGTGAGTTTTTTCTATTCAGAGATTACAGTGAGCTGTATAGCCAGTTTGTAACAGTGCTACAGCACAGCCCAGAGCACATCACCACCAGTGAAATCACCAGGTGAGAACTCGAACATCATTTGGTTCAGCTACTTGGAGGGAGAATGAGGTTTTAGAGTGTTATGGGACAAGTATTAACATCCTTCACCAACACTTGGCAATCCCAGAGGAAACACAGAAAGCTACATCGATTCACACATAAGGCCTTATGTATCTGCTTAAAGTGTTTATTCCCTGAAACACCCTGCTGCACCTTTTTTGCCCCTGAAGTTCCGAAGGACATAGGCTATGAAGGACTATTATTGAAAGAAAATACAAATTGTAGAAAGGTTGAGACGGGAAAATTCCTAACGCCTTATTTCTAGCCAGTAACTTCCCTTGGGTAAGGCAGAGATAATATGTATCACTGCCAAATCCCATTTCCTCAACAGGCTGCCAGAATTTCCCAAGACAGGTCATAAGCTTAGCCATCCCCTTCCTCTCGGTGTAGTCCCCTGGGAAAGATTTAAGTATATAGCATGGGTACAAAACCTGGTTGCACATTTTTAGAGTAAGAACCAACCTGAAGCTTGACATGAGTGGATCAGTTCAAGCATCTTTTTTTTTTTTTTTTTTTCCTTGTAAAAGCATTTTGAGATGCACAAATGTGATTTACCCTTTATTCTGTTCAGTAGACCTAATGCTGACCTAACACTAGGTTTGAGAACCGTTGCTGCAATTTCAAAGCTGCTGTAGATAGAGCTGGAAGATTGTCTGATCAAGATAAAGCTCCTATTGCTGTCCAAAAGAGCTGAGTGCTCCCAAGAGATGACCTCTGCTCCATTTCAACAAAAAAATGTGCTATAGCCAAAACTGGGAATCTGTCACAAATTTTTCCCCCTCAGTCTCTTTTAACATTCAATGTCAAGTAAATAGACTTCATCTAGCATTTCCAGTTTGTTGGTTCCAAGTAACGATAATAGAATTATTATGCTTAAAATATGGTTTTGCATAGATCACAGAAGATGGAAAATCAATGTGCTAGAAGTGTCCTTTTTCTTATTTAACTTGTATTTCAAGTCCTGCCCTTCATAAAAAATTTTCCTTAACTATGCATAGCCAGATTTTCATTACGTCCCACTCTACACCTTTTTCTTCCCATGCTGCTAATTAATATGGAAATAGTTTAGAAAAGGTCATTGGTAATTCTAACACATTACTGAAAAAAATCAACGCTTTGTTACAGCATCAAGCTTTAGTTACAAATGCACAAGACAAATAATAACCAGGGATGTGGACGCTGGAACACTATATCCCAATCTGAGAGCACTGCTACCTCTCAGCTTTCCCAGGCATCATCAGGAACACGGTGAGAGGAGACATGCCTAAGAAAAAAGCTCAGTGGAGATACCTCACCTGCAGCATTTAATGCTCCCCAACTTGGATTTCAGGATTTACCTCTGCGAGTCACAGTCAAATTATGTAAATTACGGTTTGAGCGCTGCGGAAGCACTGAAGTGGCACCATGCTGAAGAGCATCACGCAGACGCACTCCCTGCCCACCCAGCCTTCCCAGGGCAGAGGGCTGCCCTCCTGCTGCTCCAGTTCTCTCAACAGACTGTGGAAACATGGCATTTCTGCTGAGTTTGAGCTGCACGCTGTTCTCAATTAGGTCCTTAATGAGTGTAAATGTAGACATTAAACCTGAGCAGATTGTTGCAAGTGAAAGGCAGCAGTACTGCTGTACCTACTACGCTTGCTTTGGTTGGAGATAAGTCACTGTAACAGGTTAGGAATGTGGTTAGTAATGACTAAGCACCTCCTTGAAGGGCACGATCTGATGTGCCCTGAAGATAACAGGGGCTTGTCTTTACTTCAGTGTAAGAAAGTGCAGGTGGCAGATGACTGCTAGGATGTACAATTTATTTTATTTATGCAACCCACAGCAAAATCACACAATCATTAAACTGTCAGTCTAGAATGAGCCAAAAATGATGCAAGCTCTGTTACTTAGATAATGCAGATTAAACCAAAAAGTTAGTCATCGATGTGGAACCCTAAATTTTGAATTCCCAGAAATGGCACAGTCACTTTGCTTTCACCTGGGACCTCACCTTCCCAATTTGTGCCAAAGTTTCTTCTGTATGCAGCTTATTTCCAGTCCAGTGGTATTGAATGCTAAAGACGTGCACATAACTTCTCACAAAACTCAAACACACTTTTGTGTACTTTTTATTTACTATCATCAGGACTGCCCAAGTAGGACAAAAAAAAATGCCAAACCAAGCACCAGATCCAAAATTAGCATTTTATTCAGAACGTTGGGGTCAGAGGTGTATCATTCATATTCTGGTACACAATACAGAGGCAAAGCTGTTCTCAGAAGTCTCTCCAGTTTGAAAGCTCCTTCCCCCTTCCCTCCCCACCCCCAAAACATACTGTATATTTACTCGTGCCACCAGTATCAGGCCAACTCCCCTCCCCCCCTTTTTTTGGTACAAATTATGTAAAACTTTTGTGCTAAGAACTGTTCTCCCTCCCCAAACAAAAAAAAAATAATAAAAATAAAAATAAAAAAAATATTGAGTACTCTAACTACAGTTCAACAATTGAATCAATGTCACTTGTTTGCAACCTGTTTTGTAAATACTTTATCCATAACGAAAGATATAAACATGCAAAAACCTGAATCCATAGTCCAAATAATACATACACGTGTTCTGAAGTTTCTGCACTTCTCCACAGACTATGCCAATAAAACATTATGTACACATACCATTTTTTACAGTGAAGTGGGAAAAAAATACTAGAAATTAAAAAAAAAAAAAAGAGAAAAGTGTACATGGATTAAGACCAAAATGTGTCTAACATTCTAGCATAAGAAAAAAAAAATCAATTCTGCTACAAACTGGTGATATGAAAACTCCCTTTATTTGCAACCAGCTGCATAAGTTTTAGAATTTTAGTGAAAAAAAATCCCCTAACATCTAAAACTAGAAGTAATGTATATTGTTCCACCTCATGGTCTTCTCTCCCAGATAATAAAATTGTTCCATGAGGATTTTTTTGTTTATTTTAATAAAAGCAATGCGATGTAACAAAAGCATGTCGAAGCATATTGTGTTTCACCTTACTCCTCCCCACCCCAACATATTTTGTCTCTTTAATGCATCATTTCATAAATCAGTACCATTAAAGCCTTAAACATAAAACTAATTCCGATCTGAAAAAGGTACAAAAAGGCACATAAAATCCCAGTGCTTCTGTACTGTAAAATTCAAGTGTAACTGAGCTCAATATTTTTTTCCAAACGGCATTGGATCACTGATATTCCACGGAGCCCAAATTGGTTTGCAGCCTAAGCCAAAGCCTTCAGCAAGCACTTGTGCTAGTAGACTACAAAGTTAAAGCCTAGCTTCTGTATGCTTTTGGGGAATATCAGTTGAAATGTTTGTACTTGTCCAAAAAAACAAAGTTCACTTTGAAGTTCAGTCATCACCTCCACCGTACATATCAGCAAGTTTCTTGAAACGTGGGCCCCAGTCATTTAGGTAGTCATAGTCTTGCTCACCACCACTACTTGAGGAGTTAAGAGAGCTCAAGGATCCAGCAGTGGAGCCGCTTCCTTCATAGTCAAAGACTAAGAGGGAGTCATACGGCGGGGCTGTAGGGTCATTGTCAGCTGCTTTAAGTCCCTGCAAGAAGGAGAGAGGGAGAGAAAGATGAAGTTCTGTATCAGAGAGAGAGACAGAGAGAATGTAACTGGAATGCTGCAGTGCAGTTATCCATCAATCACCACCCGAGAAAACCAAGTTCTTGTTCTGCAATCCAATTCACAAGAGGATTCATGTTCTTGTAACTCCAGAAAGCACTTATTTCAATTCCGTCTAGAATGGCCAGGTTTCCAGCATTACAGCACTGGACATTCTGAATGCAGCTGCAAATACAGCTCTAACAAAACCTTAAGATAACTAGGACCGATGCTACTAAATACACAGTTTCAGTGCTACCCAGCTCACAACCTGTGGCATGAGCAATATGGGACTGGTTAAACAGACAGATGGGGCAGGAGAAATAGGCATGTTTGCAAAGATTCACTTAAACAGCCATCTCACTTGGCCAATAACACATCCACTGACGTTGCTGGCCCGCAGTCCACCTGTGTGTGCCAAAAGCTGCATTTAGTTAGTTCTGCAAAATTCATGCACCTCTGTAGGCTGCTTTGAGAAAAAGATACAGTAAGTTGGCTTAAGCCTTAGGTGCTTTGCCATAACCACCCGTAAGATTCCACCTGCTCTTCAGAAAACACACACACAATGACATCAAAGCTTAATACAAGATTATAACCATATTTGTTTCCTCATTTTAAAGTACTGAATTTATCATCAGACAAATATTGGGTCTTCAGTAATTTTAAATTTCTGCTCTCAAGAGCTGAATAAACCAAACTAAAACCAACACAAAT
>KL256459.1:50688-83377 GCA_000699545.1 Podiceps cristatus | reverse complement strand
GGGAAAGAACCACAGGTCTTCCAGAGAAAAGTCTCTTCCCTGTTTTCTTACACAGGTCCAAACCTAAACAGTAAATTCAATTTTAGAATACAAGACAACTGCTGTGTGCTTATCCTGGGATGATTTACAAGTTGAATATAAAAGGCTGAAGCCTGAAGTTAAAAAGCCCTCTTGTGTTTTGGACATTTCAGCCTCACAGTTTCTTCCACAGCATTAGCAATGCTTTTTCAAGATCTTCCACTTTGAATAGGATCTACTTTGCCAGCCACTGACAAGGGATAATATATCTTCCAGAATTCTAAAAGGCTGACCTAACACTTTAAATTGCTTACTGTTACATTTTAGCCAGTGCTAGTAGTGCTGGTTTTATTTTTAAGTTTTTAAATTTATTTCTTTAAAGAATGACTTTATTATACCCCAAATTATTTGAAGAATTGAGTGTGCCCCCTTCGAATTATTTAACATACTCCGGTTTGAGAAAAGTATGTTTTACTATCAATTGTGTTTAGTCTACATGTGACATAATGGAAAAGGATGTTGATTTTTCTTTTAGAAATATGTATATAGCTAACCCGTTAATTAAAGCATATGGCACTGATAATGTAGAAGAGAATCTGATTCTTTATTGCCTATCTAAAAAATCATTTAGAAGTATACAAAAAGTACCTAAAATAATTTTGCAAATCAGTGGTGGAAAGGCCCAGCATATTTATCAAACTAATGACCTCTAATCAAGAACACATTTTAGTCTTAAAATGATCCTTTCATGTAGTATAACAACATCAAGTAGGTTATTAATAGCCTGCATTAGAAGCGTAATTTTGAATTATCTGATAAGAATAATTGGTGATGCTTGTTATCTTTTTCTGTGGAGTTTTCCATCCTGACGGCCATAATAAGGACAAAAGATTTGCGATTCCAAAAAGGCAATAGCAAGCGGTGGAAGACTTCCCTTATCCAGCTTCAAAGCTGGAAATAGTTCTAAGGCTTCCTCTCAATTTCTGCTGCTGAAGCAGAAACGCAACTTTACTTCTTAGGCATTAACTGGTCTTACAGTATTTACATCTTCCTTTAAGACTGCCTGGGGTGTCAGACACCCATGTTTTTTGAACACAGGAGAAGGAGAATAAATACCCCTTGAGCTCTAAGGAGGGCTAAGGTATGAATCCCAGGTATCAGTGTGTAAAAGTAATTTAGAAAGCTGGCTTGGAGAAGAAATGCTATTCCCCTGCAGTTCTGCCTAGTAACAGCCACCCAACCATGGGATACTAATTTATTAAAAATCAGTGAACAAAACATTTTCCTACATCACCACAGAAATTGATACCTATCAGTCATCCTCGTCAAGGTGGCAGGCAGCCTCTTTCCATCTTTTTTTAACCAAAGAGGAAGCTGGATTTTTCTTCTGCAATTTGTGGCTGGTATCATGATAGCTTTTTAAAAGAAAACTGGTTCTGAGCTACTGACTTCAAGACAGCATCTCGCTAACAAATTCACTGTTTCAAAGGTTGTGCTTCCTGGGTAATCCATTTCATTCAGAGATCGCAGCTATAGGCCATGTTACAGCGGTATTGATTCAACTGCACAGCCCAAGTTACACTGACATTTGCACCTACCCTCTGCTTAAAAATTCCTCAGATTCACAGTATAATGATCAAGCTTAGTCTCTAACTCTTCAAATGACAACCAAATTTTCTGCTATATTTGCGTGGCAAGTTACATACTAAACCAACAAAGAAATACTACAATTTTCTCACTTTCCCCCTGCTAAGCATGTTTTCTGATTCTACCCGGTGCACTGCTCTGCTTTGCTGTTGGGTTCTACAGCATGTCCGAAGCTGGAGTTACTGGATGCCAGCTTTGGCAATGGAATTGGCTTATGAAGCTCCCTTTGGTTTCAGTATTGCCACCTTTTTTGCTTATTATGCCATCCCTTTCAGTGGGTGGTATTACAACCTGCTGCATTGGCACAACTGAAAAGGCAACAAATGGCTGCCAAGAACTTGCTTCTACTGATTTTGCTACCATGGCATTGTTAACCGCTTCTGAAGAGAGACCTTGATTTTTTTCCCAGATGTGTTCAAGAATCTCAGAGCAGAAAAGCTGTTATAGTTAATTTGCTTTACATTCTCCTGGTCTGAAAACCCAAAGTTTGTGCTAGATACAGAAGCTTATTCAACAACCTGATTGCTGGGGCACATACTCAGCAGCAGGTGATCCTGTTGGGAGACAGTGAACTAAGTCAGATTTCCTTGCATCTGCTGTACCACCAATGCACAACAAGCAGTCACAGAAGAGCCATGGCAATACAAAAGTCACCTTGAGACCTAGGACAGACTGAGCAGCAGTCTCCCCTTTTTCCTCTTTAATACAGAATTCGAGAATCATTTATGTTGGAAGAGACCTTTAAGATCATAGATTCAGAACAGTCTGGGTTAGAAGGGACCTCTAAAGCCCATCTAGTCCAACCCCCCTGTTACGAGCAGGGACATCTGCAACTAGATCAGGTTGCCCAGAGCCCCGTCCAGCCTGACCTTGAATGTTTCCAGGGATGGGGCTTCTACCACCTCTCTGGGAAACCTGTGCCAGTGCTTCACCACCCTCATGGTGAAGAACTTCCTCCTTACGTCTAGTCTGTATCTCCCCTCTTTTAGTTTAAAACTATTACCCCTTGTCCTATTGGAACAGGTCCTGCTAAAAAGTTTTCCCCCATCTTTCTTATAGGCTCCCATCAAGTACTGAAAAGCCGCAATAAGATCCCCCTGGAGCCTTTTCTTTTCCATGCTGGTCAAGATCATAGAATCATAGAATGTAGGGGTTGGAAGGGACCTCGAGAGATCATCGGGTCCAACCCCCCTGCCAAAGCAGCTCCCTAGGACGTATCACTGAGATAGGCATCCAGGCGGGTCTTGAATATCTCCAGTGAAGGAGACTCCACCACCTCCCTGGGCAGCCTATTCCATCATCAAGTCCAACCATTAACATTGTGGCAACTTTCACTAAGGAGGAGATAAGGGGCAGAAGAGGAGAAACTACAGTGCCTTGACTCAGGAAGAATGGTAACCTTAAGTTATACTTTCTTTACTCTGTGTAGCATCCTCAATTTGTCTCAAATCAAGGGAAAGCAAAACCCTCAAAACCTTGAACTAACATGAAACATCACAAAATCTAGTGCTTTTATTTTCATTAATCCTACTACTGAATCAGATTCAGAAGAGTTCTGATGAGAAAGAAGAGCAGAGCCCTACAGGGAAATTCAAAAACAGTGTTTAAATCTGGAACCCTTTTTGCTTGGTTGGTTGGTTTTTAACCCGACAAGAGAAAACAAAACATGGAGGGACTATTCTGCTTAGAGGTGCACTGTATCAGTAACCATTAACTAAGAATGAATTGAGGGTCCTCCATGTCCTCATGGGATGAGACCTTTAGTTTGTAATTTAAATTTTGTTTACCTCAGGCTATGTCCTCTATTGATTAGAAATAAATTCTTAGCCACAAACTCTCCACCACATACATAATTTGTTTAAGATTCCTAGGGACAGCATAGGTAGTTCTTGAAAACAGGATTAACAGAGCTACTTCAAACAGGGCTAATTTCTAGTGTCCTGCAAATCCTGACTATTCTAAGTGTTAATTTTGCTCCACAGTCTGCAGGTTATGTTTTAAAAGCCTCAAAATGGAAAACAAGGCCTACAGAGGATTTTTAATAACACATGACTTAATTCACTACCTTGTTTGTACACTGGACTGGAAGAAAAGGAGGTTCCGTCCCTGTGTCCCGTGTCCCCCCCTCCCCGCCCCCTTAAATTAGAGATTAATCTATCCATTGAAACAGACAAAACAAGAAAGTCCCCGAGGTCATTCAGCTTATGCCTGCAAAACATATTTTGATTATAAGGCACATCTGGAACCTTCTTATTTTAGAAAGTTCAAAGCTCTGTATGTGTTATCTTAGCTTTATACGTGTTATAAAATATTTCAAGTTTTTATCATAACTTGTTTTTCAACTGAGAACTCATCAGAACACTACAAAATACTCATACTTCTGTATGTCCCATTGAGTTAAGTAGATTTAATACAAGAGATGACATCTAGGAAATAATATACCAGAAGAAACAGAGTACTGCCAAAAGGAAAGAAATAAAATGAACCACTAGGTCTTTTTCACTTTTTGTTTCTACAGCTCTGTAATAGAAGCAAGAAAAAAATAGCCCATGCTTGCTTTGTAATGGCAGCTAAATCCTCCAGTATCTGAAATCAATGACCTATAGTCCCTTTTTTGTCAAAAGTTGAAGTAATTCAGAGGCTCATCTGAACAATGCTGGCTGTGTGTCTGTGGCGCCGGTGAGCATTCAACAGACTGAATTAATTCCGGCACATGGGCCCGCATCCCAAAGGATCACGCTGATCAGCATCTCTGGGAACAGGGCCAAGCCCTCCAAAGGACCAGACTGATCTCCAAAAGGGTGGCATCTTTTCAAACCAATGGGGTAACGCAGACTTTGCTACCGAGGAACCGACAACTCAAAGGCAGCCTCTCCCTGCTAGGGGCTGGGCTAGTTTTGCAGGTGGTGTGGGTTAGGGCTGTCCAAGGGAAAAGTTACTCCTGTGATGCTGAAGCTGGATGCAGAAAGGTGTGAACTTTGCCCTCTCTTATCTTGCTGTGTTGTTTTCACAGCTCAGCATGTCTCCTGTAGGAACTGCCCTAAGAAATGTCTGGTACGGGTTCTACACAAGGTATTTTTTCCATTTACTCCAAGTAAAACTGAGAGGAACTTACCAATTTGTTTGGGTAAAGGACTGCAGGTGGAATTCACTGAAAAGAGCCTGAAAACCTGTGCAGCCTGAATGCTTATGCTCTAGATGCTGGTGATTTCTTGGAAATTTAAGTGTTAATAGTGAGCACTACTGTGAAAGACTGATTGTGCCCCCCCAATAGATTTTTTTAAGAATCACATTTACCATGAGAAACTTTAACATGAAACACAAATTAAGATGAAATTGTTTTGGAGAAATAAAATCTCCATTTTGCTCAGTCTTCTAGCAAAAAAGAGAGAGTATGGACAGCCTTTAGGTGGCTACTGTCTGATAGAGAGAAGGTAAGGTGGAATGCCCCACAGCAAAATGATACATTGCTGTGAAATCCTAAGAAAGAAATACCTTATGAAAAAAAGGACCTAAATATACAATGCTTGAAACACAGAAACTACCTCATATAGTTCTTTTCAATTAGAGGATATAATTAATTCTGAGATAACTTGCAGAAAAGAAAACTGACATGTTTTTTAAAAATTCATATATATTTCCAAGGTTACTTTTATTTTAGAGTCAAAGGCGTTATTGACATTATTTTACTGTATAAGAATAGGTAGGAGAAGCTTTCTCTTCTGGTGGATGGCAAGGGGAAGCATATAGGGAGGTATTGATCTAATACAATAGACATCATTAAGAAAATGACTCCCTGCTCATCTGTACTGTGATATAAACATATTGAGTTAAATCAAGACAGCATGTACTGTTTCTGCAGCTCCATGTGTACACACTGTTGCTATAATCTTCAAGAATGATAACCTACTGAAAAACAGTATTGCAAGAACAACTTGCTAAGCAATTTAAAAACTGTAGGAGGCTGGACAAACTCTGGCCCCTTTCTGGCTTTCCAGGAAAATCACGTTCATTCCTTGTCTTGGCTCTGTAAGGGTGCTTGATAACTGCTTCGAGGACAAGAAAAATCAGGTTATTGAGGATTATGGGTTCTTCTCGACTGCCTGCCAGTTGGGTAGTGTCTGGTCACAGCTGTGTGAGAACAGGATGGGAAACTGACTGACTGAAAGAAGATGAGGAAGCACAAGGAAGTTCTTGTGCGCGTGCTGCCTTGGCCAACAATGGGGGCCTTTTGTTGTCCCATGTCTCCAATATTTCCCAGAAACCAATTATAATTGTAATATTTAGAAGTACAAGGCATACAAAAAAATCCTCTTTTTTGAGACATCTAAGACAGCTCTTCTCCAAACCTGAAGTCTCTTAAAAGACAATTTCTTATAAGAATATTTGTATATTTCCTGCTAGTCAGCTCCGTGCAGGTTTTTTCACAATTGTATCACTGTATACTTTAAAAGGAGAAAACTCAAATTTTCTGCAGCTTGCTAACACAGAAGACTTTAGCATATTAGCCTGACTTTTCTTTAAAGCAAACAAGAATAAACACATTTGCAAAAACAGTTCTGCAATATTTGTCCAGCTCTAGTTGCCAAGGAAGACATGAGAAAATTAGAGAAAATAATTGACTACTACTATTAATCTACAGAAAGAGCTTATTTTTAAGTAGTACATTTTGGGTTAGTATTTGTTTTCCTATAACCAGCAATCACAAGAAACACATTCTATCTTAAGGACCCCTAAACCAATGATTTAAGACTGAGCAGTAATAGAAATAATGAAACAAGTATTTGCAGGAGCATTTATTTCAGAATTGTGAGTAATCTGGTATAGTATGAATCTTGCTTACATTTATCTTTGTAAGAGTGAAGAATCAAAGATAATGCAAAGACTTAAAGCTCTATGACAAGTATTAAAAGCACTTACATAACATTTAATTTAGCTGCCCTGCTCACTAATCGTATTTGATGGAATTCTTTTGGTCTTATTGAAGGTACTGAATTTCTACTATTATCTGTATTCAAAGGGTAATGTATGAGGAAAAAGAAAATTAACTTCGTCCATTATTAAATTATTGAGAGTTAATAAATTAATTTAGGCTAAACTATAATGTTGTTAGTTTATTTATTGCTTGGAACCCATAGAATAATCCTGCTTGTAGATACTGTAGTTGCAGCTGATAATGTATTATGTATGTAATTAATACAAACGTACAGAAGTTAATTGACATATCTACCCTGTTTGAATGAGTTAATTAAATTTGTCTGCACTTCAAAAGAATGTATTTACATCTATCTAGAAAGACAATTTTAATTGTTTAAGTTTTAAAAAGTTATTATATTCAAACGTAACAGCTACTCATGCAGAGTACAATAAACAAAAGCTTATCAGATCTTAGGAGGAAACTCTTTTTCTCTCCTTTACCTCATTAATGAAGTCCCCAATGTCCCCAGGATGAGGAGCAGCTGATCTGACTGGATACTGAGGTTCTGCATGGATTGGCCTTTCATCAAGACGTCTGATTCCAACAGGTTTGATGGCATCTGGTTCCACAGTGTCAGGCTGCTGGAGCTGGCTCAAGTCATAATCCTGCAAAATATGAAACAAAGACAGAACGTTAGGAGAATTTCAAATAATATCTGTCAGTGGGCAACATGAGGAAGAATAAAGGGAAAATGCAAAGTATCATTTCACCAGAAATTCTATTTTCAGGATTGCAACGCTTACTGAAAATAAGTCAACAACGTTATTTACATACCAACAGGATGTTATTTGATTTATACTCCCCGAATCTACCGTTTTGATTCTATTCCATTGAATTTGTAGAGCTTCTCATAAGTTTTCCATTGAGAAGCAAGGATTTGAGTAGTACTATTAAAAGACTAAACACTTTGCCTAGTAATGATGATTTACTGCATAGAGCAAAGATGCCAAAACCAACTCTTATTTTTCTAAGCAAATAAATGCCATTTTCACTCTGAGAGAGAGGCAAGCTCACTGCTCTGCAGAATTTTACAATACCTTCAAAGAACGGATTTAAGACTCCTTGCTGATTTCATGTGGCTTCCATAATATGAAAGCCAAAGGTGGAAAAATGTCATAAGAAGTACAAAGCTCCTCAGATTTGGCCTTAATTCTAAGCACTTTCTAGAGATTACTCACGGATCTATTCATTAAGTACTTGATGCTGCAGTTTCAAACTCTGGCAGACTGATGAAGCATAGCACTATGAATTCCAATAAGCAGCGCATATGTATATAAAAATTTTAATTAGATGAATGTTTATGCATTTAAGATAGATATGCCTGAATAATATTTGCACAGCCTGATGCGTTTCAGCATTGTCATTCACCTCACTGTTGTCATGTCTAGAAGCAGTGATGCTCTAGGATGCCTTTGCACAAGGCACTGGTAAAAATGCAGGACAAAGAACTGGACTCAAAGGCTTAAACTAAAGTCATTCACAAACTACCCATTAGACTGGGGCTCATGCCAACTCTACTGAATGCCAGATACCCTGCCCCACAAATAATCCAAGCAGGTAGGGAGCATCCTAAATAAGCTCCTTTATCATCATTCTCTATTTTTCAACAGTGTTGTTCTGGTAAAAATCTTACTCGTAATCTCAACTTGCTGAAGGTTGTCTGTGCAGACAATTACATTTTCATTGGTTCCTTACTGGCTCCTAAAGGAAGGAACGCAAGCATTTACTTCTGCTGTAAATGCCTACATCCCCTCATGGGATGTAGGTTCTTTTTAAGACCCTTTTTAGACCCCCGAAACAGACTTTTCAACAGGAGGAGAGGTCTGTTGACAGCAGTGAAAGTAGCTTGTGGGGAGAACTGTAACTATCAAATCTACTACACCTTCTAATTTGTTACTCGGGTCCGCAGCTGATTGCACACAAACAGATAGTCAAGGAAGGTGGAACAGCTCCACTGAGATCTGAGAATGCAGTTTCATATGCTTTAATTAGATTACAAGTTCCTTGGGGCAGAGCTGTAACTTCTACCCTTCGGTTCTTCATGTACCAAACAGAATAATAAGTGATCTCTATGAAGTGGTATGAATTGGAGAAAAGTAAACAGAACAGAACTTCTTATCCTTTCCCTTTTTATTATGTAAAATAAATCAAAACAGTTTAGAGACATGCTATCAGAAAATCCTATCAAACAGAGAAGAATGTACTTTTTATAATTTACAAATATGTAACACAAGAGTGCTCTCTTCATAGCCACCCAAAAGATAAAGGGGGAAGACATCAGCAGGGAGAAACGAAAGATACTGGGTTTTTTTATACTATGCATCTCATTATGGAGGAATTCAAATAGGTGTGGTTAAATAACAATGTATTAAAACCAGAAGAGCCTCTCTGGCCATTTCAGTTTTATAAAGATAATTCCCCCCCCCCTCCCCATATGCATACAATTATTTTTCTGATTAGTGGTCATACAGAAAAGCAATATGAATCAAGTCAGTCCGTCTAGTATCTTCGCATCTAAGGCCACCCTCTCACTTGTGTGTCTAGTTTGAGACATCCTTATGCTCTAGAGCTAAGACGACAGCAAAGATTGCCACCCGCAAAGGCAACAGCAGTGCAGAATGTGTCCTCAGGTGGACTCCCACTCTGGTTTTCTTTTCGAGGGTAATTTATGACACTGCCATCTAGCCTTCTATCAGGGGAAATTTATTTTGCAGGTCTATTGGTGTCTGGACAGGAAGAGAAGATCCATTGTGCTTATTACCACCGACTCTCAAATCTCCCGTATCATTAAAATCAGTACTAACTGTACATCAGTCAGGTATGGCAAGTCATCCACTGTCTCCCCAAACTGGCTTAGTGCCATACAAACACAGCATCATGCAATGACTCCAGCTGTTTCAACATTCTGTCTAAAGTCGACTCTACTTAATTATTGCAAAGTAAAAGAAGGAAAAATGTTTTAAAGAGCCGGGGCGTAAGCTGTTCAGGACTGCTGAAATTCCCTCTCTTCACTCAATGCTGCATTCATAGCTAGAAAAATGGGAAACTTTTTCATGTATTACCTGAAGCTCCTGAACAGACTCTAAGGTTAGCTTCAAGCAGAGTTTGTTAAGATAGTTAACTGCAGAAGTGACAGCTAAGTGGAAAAATGGGGGATATCAGAGAGTGAACAACACATGCTGGGGTAGGTTGGGCCAGCCACGTTTTAGCGACATTCTGGGTCATTATTTTTACTCTTAATTTCAGGACCACAAGTCAACCATGTTTTGTTTTTGCTCCAGTCTTTTCCCATATAATCTGTTCATAATCAATATCTGATGAGGGACTAATAAGGAACAAGACTAGGCCCTCCATTGGAAATGTATTTGAGCAAAGGTTGTGAGCATCTAATTCATACAGCTTCTAATTTTTGTCAGAGGTATTTATTTACCTTGCTGTTCAGCCCTAACTAGCAATTTTAGAACAAATTTTTTCTTCCTTCAGTTTGGATTTAAGTACTAGCACTTCTGTCTCTTTTGTTAGCATCTCTGGCACCACTATTTGCTCTTGCTGAAAAAAACCCTGACATCCGTATTGAAGCAGAAAAACTTCTGACTTTGATTGGCTTTTGTTTTAAGAAAGAAACTAAAATCACGATGTATTAAAAGGGCATTTTATCAGAAGTTGTGTCCTGTGAAATTAAGCAATCTTAAAAAAAAAACCACCCCAAAACCCAAAACCAAAAAACCCCCAAAAAGCAACCATGCAAAACCCCACAAATTCCCTTTCCTCCAAGCTGATTACAAACATTTGACTTTATTAGCCATTCACTTATTTCTGGACAGCTTTAAGCCAAGACTTACACAATTACTAGCTCCCACCTCACATTCCTGAAACATGAGATCCCAGTGAGATGGTGCTAAATCTCAAAACCAGCTAGCCAAGCCCTACAAATTAACCACCTTGCCACATGTGTAGACAGAAGGGTCCGAACCCCCCAAAAGCACTTTTTTAAGAACATCTATGCAGTAGTTCAAAGCACAGTCCAAGTAGCTCAACTTGAATAGGAGAAATGTTCAGAATAGAAGAAAAGGCCATTTTATATTGCCCAGTAATCGCTGTTTTACAGAGAAACAAGATAATGAAGCCTTCAAAATTTCTTCCCTTAAACAACTTTCTCTTGTGCAAGGCAGCTATTCATTTAGCAGCACCTGAGTAATAATCCCTCCTCACACAGCAGTCACCAGTTATGGCAAAAGGAAAGATTTTTTTAAAAAGTACCTTGCTTTCTGACTGACAGGTACCAGATTCTACAATCTATGGGAAAAAAAATGAGGGGATAGGCCAGGAAACAGATTCTCAGAAACTTCTAGCTTTATAAAGCTAACTTTTTCCCTCCTGGATTAGCTGTTCTGGTTGTGTTTGTATTTTAGAATATTTACTTAAGTAAATACTTTAGTATTAGTAAATTAGTAAATACTTTAGTAAGTAAAAACTTTTACAGTAACTAGACCCGCTTTATATGAACGCCATGATGGAACATTATAAAGCAGAACTGCAAACAGAATCAAACCACAACTTACTAAAGCTATAATTGCTATGCATAGATGGGACCGACTTTTTTCCAGATAGGAAAACTCTGAAAGTATTGGAATATATTACATCTAAATTGAGCTTTCCACTACTATGAAGTTGTCTCTAACACTAACATGCATCCTGACTGACATGGTCATTAATGATTTATGAATCTGGCTTCTCTGTTACCTCAGAGCTCTCAGTTTATTTCCTGGCCATTTATTAGACTCTGTTACACACTTTTAGAGATGACTTGTTTTTTTACCTTGTACAGAACTAAAGCTTTGGCTATGCACGAATACGGGCCTAGACGTATGACTAATGTAACAAAAGCACTACACCTATTTCTCATTTTGAAAGGATGCAGCCTTTGCAAAGAAATATGAAAGTTCAGATCTATCCCCATGCAAGAAATAAGCAATTTAATTGCCACCAGATCCCTTAATTTGATGGTGAGAGCTGTAAGTGTAATTCATGGAACAAAATCATCTGCAGTGGTCTAAGAGCACATAAAGCAACACTGGCAGTAGTTTGCATTTCACCCACCCCTTTTACAGAACGGTGCCTTAGCATAAACCCAATTTTATTGTTGGCTTAAGAGAATAGAGCAAACTCTTGACTTGAAGCGCCTATGGATAAAACACATGTTCAGCTTTGCCTTTGTGTTCCAAAGACAATTGTTGTCTATGCCAATAGAGAAATGGAATGGGAAAGCAAGGGAGGAAATATTTTATACAGCTGAATGTTCCAATCTGCCAATGTTTTTTTTTTGGTGTTTTGTTGTTGTTGTTGTTGTTGTTGTTGTTGTTTTTTTTAAATAAAAAAAGGGAAGTGAAAACCAATCCTGCTACATCTTTACCATTCTACCCCAAACGTCACACTAAAAAAACTATGAGAAATTTGCACATAAAATATTGCCTGAGTTCTGCAAAACGCTCCAACCCACCCTAAATCTTACATCTACTGAAATAATGGGACTCCAAAATAAGTGAAGCACAGAGGACTGACTAGATGCAGGCTGGCAGGTGGGAGGCTAGTTAAAATGCCTACACGCTAACACTTGCTCTATATTTGCCACTCACTTTTTGATTACTTTCTGCCATATTGCTTTTCCCATTTATTTTTATTATAGATGCATGTAGAGTATTACAAGTTAATAGTTTTTAAGATAATGAAGAAACTAGCTATCTTTTTTAATAATAAAAAGGTGAAAGTTAAACTCCAACTGCAAATAAAACACAGTAACAGGTGTAGGTTCTAGATAGGCTAAAATAAAACACAAAACAATTTTTGTAACAGAATTATGGAAACATTGCTTTTCGTATGATGAGATAAAGATTCACCAAGGAATGACAGTAATTCCTCCGCAGGAGCACTGTATGAGTCACTCATTCAAAAAAATGAAGTTAATGTCTCAGTAAGCAAACACAATCCCCAAAATAACTGCCTCCTAATTATAATATTATATATTCCAAGGGATACCTTAGCAAGTTATTTCATTCATTATCATTAAAATTTCTAAACATAAAACACGTTCTAATCTTAATACAATGCAAAACAAAGGTTAAAAAGTTTAGGTAAATGATCTGAATAATACTCAGACAGGGTGGTGAAAATAAAATATGATCAAATGGATTTATAAAGTTCATTAAGTAGGTAAGGGCTATTGTCTTGTTTACAACAGAGGCTTTAAAACAAGATCCAGCACAGAAGACCAATGTAATCTTAACTTTCTGTATGTCTACATCTTATGACAATAACTACAAACCAAACAAAAAATCCAAAGAATTACTCAATACTTTTTTATCAATGACACACAAATGCTGGAACAAAGCTACCCTTTCTATAAAAGAGCAATTTCTGTTTCGAATTTAGATCCTATGTGCATAAAAATAAATCATTATGTTTTTATTTTTAATCCTATTATCACCTTTAAATAAATGCTACTATTTTCTTTCTTTATACAAACAGGTAATAAAACATGACAAAAAGCAAGCTATTGACTAATGTCTGAATAGACTTGTAAGAAAAGGTGATGTAGGAAGGAAGGAACACAGAATCCTTATGAAGAAAACTGCTTTGAATAATAGTAAAATCATTGTGTTGGAAACTCTTGTGCTGAAGAGATCTGAGGGCTAGACTGAAATACAGGTTCAGAACAGCTGATCTGCAGTACTTTCAAAGCACACCACCCATTTGCGTGGGCAGCTTGCTTCAACAGGACCACCTGCATGAGCAAGTACTACCAAAATTCAGAAAACACTATAGAAATGGGCCCAAATGAGACATGAGGATCATCTTGTGCAATGAGATGTATACAAAAGCAATGAAATGGAAAAAAAAAAACGTATCACAGTTATCAGCTAGACATATGTTGCACATATCCCTGCTGAGCACCGAATGCCTCAATGTAAATCACACGAATGGCCTGAGATATGCGATGAAAACGAATTAGTGATGTTTATGGGCTGTAATCTGCTATGTGCGTGAACTATACTGCAGACATGTGCTAAGTGCTTTAACACTCAGCCAACATGAGGTTTTGGTATTTAGAACTGACAACAGTGTTAAAGTTGAAAGCACATCATGTCGTGGGAGAATATTCGTCATTTTTATCTCACACCTACCATTTGCTAAACAACAAGATCTAGATCATGTGGTCCATTAATAATCAAGGCAGTCACTACCAGCTCCATAATCTGTACCTAAACTAGACACATCTATTTCAATATATAGCAAACTGTAGTGTTCCCCACCCTCCAACCCAACTGCTGGGTTAAAGATTCAGACGCTAAAACCACAAAAATCCAAGCAAAACACCCAAAACAAAACAAAAAACCCCACAACACAAATACCCCCCCCCCAAACACCACAACAAAAAGAACCCAGAAAACCACCCCCCCCCCAAAAAAAACCCAAAACCAACCAAAAAAACCCAACACAAAGCAAAACAAAAAACCCCACAACACTTCCCCCCTCCCCAAACCAGTACCCAAAACAGTCCTGCTGGTTTCTGTGGAATGATGCTGACTCAAAGCCCCTCATAGCCCAGCTTCTCTAAGTCAGGTAGCCAAGTTGTTAAAACTAGAAAATATTAAAACAAAATCCTGCTAAGAATCTGCGACTTTCTACCTTGGCATGCCTCTGCCTCCTCTCCTTCCTCCCTTGTCCCCAACTTCTGCTAGTACAATGATCCTTCCCAATACCAGGAAAAAATGTTTCTGCCTGGAACAACTGGAGTGCTGTATAGCTTTCAGATTTTTCAGCCCACATTTCTGAGAAACAGAAGTTTAGGTGAAAAAAGTCCAGAACACTTCCCGTGTTGACAATGCTCTGCAGTGGGGAGCCGGCTGACTTCAGTTATGACCCAAAGCTCAAGAGCTTTTCTGGCGTAGGGAATTAAAAGCATTTTTCTCAACCGCTATGGAGATCACACGACCCTGTGTGCATCATGCCAGGCTAGAGGAAGACTATGAATCATTCAAGAACCTCAATTTTCTCTGCAAGCAGTCAGTCTGTCAGAGTGAACAAAGCAGGCCAAGATGGCCTCAGAGAGGATTAACAGGAGAGCTTCACAATGGAATAAACTGCTCGTTTACAACAAGACTTCACATCATAAGTCCTTGGAAATGCTAGCACCACCCCCCCCCCCAAAATCTTGACCACAAACCCAAGCAGGAATTCCACATTGTTCTTGACAGTTGCTATGACTCAGAGGAACTAGATGGAATTTACAACTCATCAAATTTGTTGTGGGGGATATTACTCTGATAGCATGTATAAAGAATTAGAAAGCAACATGCTGAGAATGCTTTAGGATTTTCTGGGTCTGCTGTGAGAGCTAAGAAACCCAACTGCATCACTTCCAAATAAATAAATAAACCCTCTTAAATAAACAAATTACTCCAAGAGCAGAACCACAAGTCTAAAAGTAGTCTGGTTCAGGATGCAACGAGTTCTAATTTCTATCACTTATCTTCAAGCCCTAACAGCCGTATCTTCAAGTCACCTAAACACCTGGGATGAACAAGAGAAATATGAGGCCACACATGGTAAATCTTCAAGTATTCATCCAGAAAAGCAAGGTATTTTGAAAAGGCCTAAGTAATTTGCTTGCTATAAATAGAAGTAAGCAATTTTAAAAGGTACCTATTATGAAAATAACCGAAGCTTTTAAAATACTGTTTTCACTGAGATTCACAAGAAGCTTCGAGCATTCCCTTCTATTTTGCTGCATGAGATGAATCCTGGGTTGAATGGTTCTGTGCTTCTGAGTCACCTTGTGCACCATTTTCTACTGAAGCTGCTTGTTCAATCAATCCTGATGGTTTTGAGGAAAGTGCACCATAAAAAGTTTGTATTGACGTAGAGCATTTTCCTGTGTCATTTGCTGATGACTTGTGGATGTGAGGTTGACATGAAATAATTTTTCATGATTTTAATAGAACAGTGGCAGTTTTGCCCTATGAGGTCTCATTCTGAAAATAGATTTTTGATGGCAGTCTCATGCTTTTTTAGAACACTAACTTTGACACTTTAACGCTTACTTTAACTTTGACAAAAATGCAAAGATCTTCATGGCCAGTGCCTTTTGCCCACAATGTTCTGCACACAGCTTTGCTTGTACAGCATTTTGCTAAGCCACGGTTTGCAAAAATGAGATTACTACTTGTGGGGAACTCGTAGGGACATTTCAAAAGCTTAGCATTCCAAGTACTTAAATCTCTCATAAAATGCATGCAAAACCAATAAAACCCAAACAAATATAATCCTCCCTCTCTCCCCTGGGCACAGGAGGTGAGCAGGGTAAGGTGGGAACCAAGAACAAACGAACCTAGAAACTATTATCTAGTTAAGCACAGGCAGAAATCAGATTTTACAAAACATCAAACCAAACTAAAGTAAAATAGTCTCCTTGAAAAACAAGACAGAACTTATTCCCACCATCCATTGTAGATAGAAAATTAAGCTCCTATGTGAAAAGTCTGTGCTCTGTTCAGCCATTCTGGACAGGAACAAATTCCTAACTTTGGAGCTGCAGGAAAACCTACTCGCTTTTTGCCTACACAGTGGTCTAAAACTCTTGCTACAGAAATGGTTATAAAAGCATGCTATACTTTGTATGAGCTTTTATTTTCTTTTCCTGCAATGGTTGTTATATTTGGAGTGTATAAAAAACCTTTTAGACCCTCAGACACTATTGTCTACTGCTCAGTGGATCAGGAAAGGGACCAGGGTACCTGAACTATGTGGCTGGCAGATAGATCATTAATTTGCAACAGTGGCCTTAAAATTTGTCTTAAGAAAGCAAGCAGTAGTTTCGTGGCTAAAAATCATTCAATTTTCTGGAAAGCTTTTAAGGCTCTCCGTGTCTAGGTGCTTCCTTTGCTCACTGTGAGAGGAAATGATCCTAATTTCACATTTCTTACTACTTTACTGCTACTCCACCCATTGACAGTTTTTCCTTTCATTGCGTGCACTACCCTCATTCACTGCTGGTGAAAGGCTGCATTTATGAACGGTTTACATCCCGCTAATCTCTACGGCATTCACACAATGTTACCTCCTGCCGCACTACCCTGACTACACCTCTCACAAAGGCAGCACTTTCACTGGAGAGGAGAACAGTACAAGACGGACAGAAGAGAGACTTCAGCACCATTTCTAAACTATTAAGTATTTTATTCTCATTGTACACTGTTACAACAATGGTTAAAGTTTCTGATCAGCAGCACAACCTCTCCCAACACTACTCTAGCATCACCTATGACTTCCCAATGAGCAGCATATACTCCGAGAACCTTACCGACTTCTGTCCTGAGGGTTGTGTGGACAATAATTAAAAATCAAAACCACATGAAAATTGCTGAACGGATCCTCCAGAGAATTATCAGTGAACAAGAGCTGGGGATACATGAACTGGAAAATTAGTTCTCACGGGATGGAGTTTTTTAAGCTTGTGACTCTTCTGTGCAGTAACAGATGCACAAACGGGATGCAGTTCTTGTACTCAAACCGCGTACAAACTGGAATACATACACAGCCTCAAAGGGCTGTCTTCAATTTATTTAGCAACATAAGCAATTTTCCAAAACCTCATAAACTGAAGTTTCCTTTGCAAATTGGTTAAAAAGAAAGTTAGGCAGAAAATCCAGGAAGTAGGAACAGTACTTGGGGAAATGCAGGAAGCGTGGAAATTACTAAGGGGAACACAAATTTCAGACAAACAAACAAACAAGCAGAGGGAAGCTATAAATGTCTGTACCAGTGAAGAGAGACTTTTCAGATAACTCAAGTGCCGGATGACTGTGACTGGAGATTTGTGGAAGAATTACACTTAATTTTTCAAGGCTTTTTAGTGGAAAATTTCTTAGGCTCTATTATATGCACTGTTCCCTTCGTAATTATTACACTTACTTCTACCACTAATAACGTGCATAAATCTACTGTTTGTCGTGTTTATAAAGCACTTAATAAACCTCTGAAGGAAAGAAGTGGTGCTGCTTGAAAATTCACTAACTTGGAGAGAGAGGGGAAAAAAGAAGCTATTCTTAGCATATACACATCACTCCTCGACCTCTGACATATCAGCAGTGGTTCAACCAGAGGTGACGTGAGAGTGAATGCATATGGCACCTGCCTGGAAAGGTATTTGAATAAACACAGATGTGCTCTGACAGCTACTTGAAACACAAATACTTTCCAAGCTGAAATCCCAGTAGTGGCCAATCTGTCAATAGCCAACGTTACTGTATATCTACAAAGGCATTCACCCACCACCAAAAAAGGGTCACGTTTGGAACAGACTGTATGAGGCACTTTACACTGGTGATTCTGTACAACAGGGTCTCAAACAAGGAATGAAGGTTTACAGACTGCAACTACGGTGGATGTTAATTTTCATTTAACAGCCTCGGTTGGAATATGGTCAGAATGCCATGACTGTAAGTGGACAAGATACTGGTTTTACATCTCATCCAAAAGACAAGCAATTGGCATTTCTGGAACTACAAAAAAACAACATGAGAAAAGAATGTTATATTTCAGGTGTTTAAAACATTACTTATTGCCTTCAGTATTTAATGCAAAAATTAGCTACCTATCATAATGTGTCAATGGAAACAAAACAGATAAAGTGCAGAGTGATGTGCAAATCTGTATGTAAAAAACACTAATCATTCCTCACCTGATCTTCTTCTCCACCACCTTCTTCATCGTATTTCAGAATATTGTCCCTCACATCATCTTCTGGATCAATCAAGAGCTGCTTTGCCTGACGCTCTTTATCACGGCGTTTCATCCATACCACGAACATTAAAACTAAAACTACATTACAAAAAGGGAAGACACAAAACCACATCTTGATTCTGAAATACAGCCATGGAAAATTGTACAAATTTAATATCAAGATTAAAAAAACAAAAAAAAAATCATAGAAGGCAGCTTAAGCAAGAGGTGTTTAAACTCTGGCTACTATAGGCAAATTTGATTTGGAAATCAATCACATATTCAAGCTTATAAGTCACAAATCTATTCCACATCTGCAAAATAAACTTGTCCTGAAAAGCAAGAAAGACCAAGCTTCATAAACCACTGAATTCAGAAGGGAATCTCTCCAGTAGTGGCAAGAATTCTAAAAGACTATATTACTTATATTTTTTTTCTGCTATGTCCCAAGAATATGTAGCAATTTATATAGATTAAGTAATTCTGATATTTGAACATCACCAAGCTTAGGCCATTTTGGCATACAGCTCAGCAGTCCACAAGAACAGACCATGTTGTTGCCTAAGTTTAGATTTATGTTTAGTAGCAAGAGGAATCAAGGCTGAGGAAAACACGGTAGTGTTTAGAGCTATCTATTTTTAATCTTTAATCTCAATAATTTCAAGTTATACTGTTTGTTTACTAACTAAAGCTGTTAAAGAAAACCAAATGAGAAACAAAACAGAATACATGTGAGTAAATTAATTTCTAATACAGCAGGCATGTTTCCAGTTACAACCATCTTCACAGAAAGAAATTCCAATGTATCTAGAATGTCAATATATGAAGAATATCTTAGAGGATTTGATAGTTTCAATAAAGCCGTCTTAATTCAATACCTATTTAAGAGTATCTCGCATCAGGAAAATAACCGTACTGTGCTTGTGTACAGCCATGGGCTTAGCCAGGCTCAAATACTTATTTATTTATTTTTTTAAATTGCTCCTTTCCATCATTTTGTATGTTCTGGACTGGTGCACACTACACTCTGAACAGGTTAATCCCTTCGTTGTGTTCCACCACAATCAGAAATCAGTTAACCATAATGTGTAGGAGAGCTAACATCTAATTTACTGCAGTGGACAGACACTTAGTCATGATGCTTAGTCATTTCCCTTATTGAATACATCTGACACAAAAATAAAATACTAGCACAACTTTATGTAGTACTTAAACAAACATACACGTCTCTGTTCCTGCATGGCTGCCTGCTTGTCGGGCCTTACATGAAGGGCTGTGATGTATTACTTTACAAAATCATCAAATAGCTTACTTACATTAATCTGAAGCACAACAATAGTAACACCAGAGCAATCCTTAAAGGCACTGTTACCCACCTTCAGCGTCATCAAATCACACAGTACCAGGAGTATGAGACACACTAGATGTCTGGGGGCTAATCACATCTTCAACCTGGTCACTCACTGACGTAACATAACAAGCGCCCGTGGACACAGATCGAAAATCGCTTTCACAAACCCACTGTGGGGCTCGACTGCCATGCAAGCGCTTGTTATGATCCGTCTCATAGACTCCTACTCCTTTACCATCGGGTAGTTATCATACTTGCCCAAGACTTTAAACTAAGCAGCAACAATTCTCGGACTTGAGTCTTTAATCACTCCCCCATCTTCGTCAAGGTACATGGGACTAACACG
The DNA here is from genome assembly GCA_000699545.1 of Podiceps cristatus. Taxonomy (NCBI): domain Eukaryota; kingdom Metazoa; phylum Chordata; class Aves; order Podicipediformes; family Podicipedidae; genus Podiceps; species Podiceps cristatus. The sequence continues at coordinate 63,256 of KL256459.1, read as the reverse complement.
TAAGACGGTACTTGCAAAACAAGAATAAAAGAGTTAGGATTAAGAGATCTATCTACTCACTGAGCAAGATGATGATACAAAGCAGAATTGCAATGATGGCACCAGTGCCCAGCCCTGCGCCAACAATCCGGTCAACGTCAGTGCAGTCTCCGTTTATGTCACACTGGCAAACTTTCACTTTCAGCACAGAAGTGCTAGATGCATGGGGATTTCCAGAATCTGTAATTACTATGGGCACGTCATAGATACCGGCCTCCAGGAACCTGATCCTTAAAGAGAGCTGGGCGTGATCTCCTGTGTGTGAAAATATGGTGCTTGTTAAAAAGTAATGCACTGCTCATGTGGGTTTAAAAGAGTACTGGCAAAAATGGCTCATCTTTGAGCTCTGCATTAACTTACTGTTCAACCCCCTACGTGATGCTCAGGATAACAGACTTTATTATTGTGAACATCTTTTCTTTCTTAGGATTTCTTGTTCTTTGGAGAACTTACATTAAGGTATTATTAAGCAAATTCACATATGTTGGGAAGTAACACCAAAATAAAATACAGAAAAGCACGTGCAACCATTTCTTTAAAAGGATTAAGATTTCTATAATGTTAATTACCACTAATTCGAACAATGGTCCAATTCCTCTTAATACTAGCAGGTGTGTCAGGCAGCTCAAAGGCAAACGGGCCTGCGTTTGGATCTATGTCAGGGTCTACAGCAGTGATGTTAATAGCGTTAGGCTGTAGCGTTTCACAAGTCGTGGCTTCTTTCGGATTCACTTGGGGGGCGTTATCATTAATGTCCAGCAGGTATATCTGAAGTGTGCCAGTCCCACTCATCGGGGGGATTCCTTAAAGAAAAGAGAATGGTATTGAGCCTGTTTCCAATTGGAAAGTTACTTAAATGAAGGTATATCAACACTTTTCAATTACCACGTACATGTGTTCACTTCAGTTTTGGGATTCCATCTTTACCAAGCCAATCTAACACTGTCACTGCTCCTGCTAATGCACAAATTCCTATGTAGTCCGTCCTCAGAAAAACTGACCTACTTAGCAAAAAGCAGCAAATAACTGCAGATCCACAGATCCAGGACTCCAGTGCCTTACTGACTAGACAGCCAGTTCCTCTCCAGAGACAGTCCACATCAAATTCTTCAGAGAAAAAGGTGCAAAATTGGCATAGTTTATCCTCTGGAGAAATTAATTTGTAACTTTGAAGACTTACAATCATTCTTTACCACAAGCGTGCTATTTAAATTCTTTCTAATACTGACTTTCAGCACACTACTTCTAGACATTCTTCCTATCCTTATTGAATGTGTGATGCTTCCGTAAACCTTGCTAAAGTCACACATTTATGTGAACATGCGGCACTGAATTTCTCAGTATAATTAGCAATGGTTCTCATTCCACCCCCACCCTCTCCATAATCTTCCACTTCCATTTAATTTTGTTCTCCAGAACAGAGCCAAAAGGATAGAAATAGTTGATCTAGCTTTGTTATACTGTATCAGATTACAAAATTTCACTATTTGTCTTATCTCCAAGGGAAATAGGCCTGATGTTTCAGTTTTCCCCTCTAACGTGAGAACGTTCCTAACTGCACCTGTCCTCCTTTCTGGTATCAGCTATGAACAGTACAGCGCTCCAGCCAAACTCAAAGGACTAATTTCTGAGCAGAGATTGTTAATTGTCATTAACAAACTGACAACAAAAAGACACTTTTCCCTCTGCACTGCTGTGGCTTCAATGTGGAAAAATACAATACTCCTCCTCCAACACATTACACCCCATGAAGTCCACTCCTGTGCAGGTTTTTTAAGTTTTCTGTAAATTCAACTAAGCCGCTGCCTTTCTCCAAACTCACAGAATTATTTTCAGCCCATTTACTAAGTAGCTGGGAAGTATACAAAGTCTGATGCTAATACCGACTCCCAACTGGATGTATTCTAAGCACATCTTGTTTTCTGCCCCAGTAAAATCGAATGCCATTCAACCACACAGAAGAAAGCTTTTTGCAATAATATACAATGTTGATACATACCATTATCAGAAGCAAGAAACGTTGCATTATACATATTGTTTTGCACATATATTGACTCTCTGTCCAAAACAGCTGTAGTAGTTATTTGTCCATTAACAGGGTCAATTTTCAGCCAGTTTGCAGGATCTGAAAGTTTTGAATACCTGTGCATTTGATCACAAAATGTGTTATTTATCTGCCCACATAAATATGGACAATAAAGACAATACTAGTATTTTAATTAGTATTCTGAACACATCTTTGGAATTTGGAAGTAATACTTCACAAGTTTCCAACTATTAATTCTTGTCACTAAAATACTTGAAAACATGTATTAAAAACAGACCTACTTTTAGATTCTTGAAGTGTCCTGCCATGTAATTTATCACATAACTGGAGTAAATCGTACAATTACCTTAAACTATGTAACATTCATATTCAGACTCAATTACAGTATTTCATTAAGAATCCCTCTTGCTTGTTCTATACCTACAGAGCTGTTCATTCTAACTTTTATCTTATCAGAGCACTGAGAAGAGGAGAGAGGTTACAATGGACAAAGAGTGTTAGAGCAGCACTATCTCACATTATTCCAGGGCTTCCAGTATCACTTAATTTTTTAGAGGCCCTGGTTTTACTTACTGCATGCTTCTCATCTTAATTTGAAAGAGGAGTGTCTTTCAAAACCATCCTTTTATCTGATAAATTTGCCCTTTGACATTAATCAAGTGCAAGCTATCTTATGTCATTAAAAATGCATATATACTTAAGTCCTCAAGCTATCATGTTTATGATGGTTATGTCCAGAAATGAGCAAAGTATCAGCAACAGCTAACCAAAATAAGAGAAAATAAAATTGTAAGAACCTTGGAAGGAAAGTCAAAAAGTAAGTTTAGGAGTTTCCTCCACATCAGCTAAAAAACCTGTTGGATAAGCTAGGAACCAGAGTCCTGCCCAAGGCTAGTGACTGTGCCTTAGCTTTGCGGTCAATGACCATGTTTTAAACGAGGTATGGGAAGGTATGCTTTAAGATTTCCGTGTTTTATTCTCTTCACTTTTCTCATTTAGCATAGTTTTAGACATTAGGCAAATTATGATGAAATTATTATCACAGCTATTAGCACAAGAGTTCACAGATGGACAACAGCAGCACTGCGTTGCTGGAGAATAAATGAGAAGAAAACCCTTAAGATTTGGTCAGCAATCTGACGTGGTTTTGCTGCCATATCAAAATTATTGGCGATGTTGCAAATGATCTTAGTTCACACAAACATGTGTCTGCTATGACTGAATTCGTTGGGATGCCACATATACTTTAACATAGGTGCATAACTTCATTCTACCTTGATGAAGTGGGACTTAGCATTAGAAAGTGACCCAGTTTGCAGATCTATGAATGCTGGACAAGTTACTTTCTCTACAGTCACAAGTCCCTCTAGAGTGCTGCATAAAAGCTACCGAAGGTGTAGCTGTGTGCTATGGTAAATGCAGTCATTTCATATGCTGCCTCTTTGCTCCCCACCCACTCGGTAACATGAATATTGCATTCTGATTGTTAAATAACTGCAAAATATTTACAAAGACCTTAGAGAGGTTTGCTGCATGTAACGATCTGGGTCCTGAGCAGTGAAAGTTGTCAACATGCTACCAGCAAGTAGCCCTTCTTCTTGACGTACAAGCTTAGGGTTTGGAACAAAATATGGGCTCTCATTCACATCAATGACCGTAATGGACACGGTTGCTGTTGACTGAGGAGGATGCTGAATCCCCTTAGCCAAAGGCACTTGATTTTCTGCAGCTACAGTAAGTACAAACATCCTGTTGGTCTCGAAGTCAATAGGCTGGGAAAAGCAAAGAACAGAAAGAGTTAACATTTACTTAAGACAGTGATGGACACACAGTAACATTTTTATTGCAGGTTTTAAAACATTACTTCTACTGCTTTTCTCAAAAACTAGTACAGAGCCTGAAGAGAACACAATGTAACACTGCAACATGAGATTGGGTTGGGGTTTTCTTTTAGCAGCAAGAACAGTTTTGAAGTCAGAACAGCTAGAAACCTTGTCATTCTTGGATTTAACTTATTCAGTACTGCCATGAGCAGTAACTGAGGAGACAAGCAGTTTCATCAGAAGACAAGGTAGAAACTTCCAGCTTTGTGCCAGGCACTCACGTGAGCAGACATGCCTCCTGAGGAGCTCTCCTGGGGAGAGGAACCTCCAGCTGTCTGTTACGAGGGCCAAGATTTCCTTCAAACAAGATCATGACCATACCTAGCCCTGCAGATCAGAGATTCCCATTCCCTTAATGTTTCACTAGACAGACTCTTTGTAATCCCAGCTAATCCCACTGCTGGTATGCCTACAGCTCTCATTTTTACAGTCCAGACAACCTGCAGTTTGGGGACTTCCTAACTAAGCCAGAAGTCCAATTTAAGGGGGATTAAAATCAGTTTGAGGCTAAAGTTCCTCTGTTGTGATGCACAGGGGTGAAGCCCTTCCTGAAACCTTATTCACCTTAGTACAACGCACTGTACTATTCGCACCGATTCCAGGCTTGAAGGAGCCCTGCACCTTACAGGAGCGGTTGGCATGTATGACAGTATGAAGTCAAGTGACTTGACAAGAGACAATCCAATCTTCATTACAGGTTGACAGATCAACTCATTGCGCTGCAAATAAAAACTGCAGACAGGCTTCCAACTCCTTCCATGTCTGGGTGCTTAAAGGAGTGCTGCTAGCCAGACTGCAGAACTGCCATTTACCACCTCAGGCTGATTTTCATATGCTGTTTAAGAGCCCCTGATTTCAGAAGGTAGGCTGGCACCCTTCCGAACAGGCCCATAGGTTATTCCATACAAGGTATTTAAATCAGGCTTTAAAAATAGCCAGTCTTTAAAAGCCACTTGTAGAAGTAGCCTCCCCACCTATCACTTTTTCCTCCCTGGTTGTGCCTTGACTGCCTATATCTGTTCCTTAATGGGAACATGTTGACATAAAAAACGCAGACAACAAGTGTGATTACTAATGGAAGCCAGGAGGTAGGAAGTTGTTCCTTTACACCAGCAACAAATACTAAGCAAATGCTTTTTCACAGATTAATTCTTATCTTTTGGCAAATAAAGCTTCAAAACATGTCACTTTCAACAACCTAGCCTGATTTTTAAAACTGATCAGTTGGAATACTACTGATAGTGCAAGTAAGCCAACACTCCAAGAGACGTATGGCTTACTTCCACAAGACAGACAGTGCCCATCCATTTTACTTTCCTGCTTGCGCTGACCTCAGGTGTTCACATTTTTCCCCCTCAACATTCTCCCATTTCTTCCATCTCTGCTTAATTCTCTGAAGCACAAGCGTCTCTTACCTTCACAACAGTCACCAGCCCATCGTTGCTATTGGGATCGGTCAGGATGGTAAATTGACCTGTCGGGTCTCCTGCGGTCATTCGGTACATCGCATTCCACGCAGGTGTGTGGGGCTGATCTTTATCCGTTACCGTCAGATTCGCTACAATCACATCCACCCTGTTTTCCGGTACTTCCCCATAGAACTGCAAAAGCCAAGAAAACATTTTACCTCAGCTGCAGAAGCACACAAGAGCCACGCCATACTGAGCATTCATCAACATTAGGGAGCACGCTTCTCTTCACTGGAGCTCTGACAATTTATCTAACAAAGTTTACCTGAGACCCAGAAAACTGATGGTTTAATTCCCTCGTCATCATTTTGCCTTTTGGCCGAAACAGAATACCCTATTTAAGGGATATATTTCTGCACGTATTTCAATCCTGCCTGCCAGTACACTATTTAATAAGTAATAAATATTTACTGTCTGTGAATGTAATGACAAAAGTGGGGAACGGTTATAAATATGCACGTCCTTCAGTTACCGCTACCCTGTACTTACAGTCATGGCGGTGAACTCTGGAGGATTGTCATTGACATCTGTCACCGTGATGACAGCAGTTGCTGTGTTTGAAAGACCATATGTTGGGTTTCCTTCCATGTCCGTAGCTTGAATTATTAATGTATATTGTTGTACTTTCTAAAACACAAAATGACATTAACATAGGTTTTAGACAAAACTAACATTACCATAGGACAGCAGGTGTTTCCGAAACTGCACTTTGCTAAGCAACGTGCCTACCGCACTGTTTATTCTAGTTAGCATCATCCGAAATGACAGGAGCAAAGCTTGTGCCACAGGAATACAGTACCGGGTTGTATCTAGCTATACTGAACTAGGACAGACTGCCTGCTTCCTACTCTCAAAATTCAGAACTACTTCATACAGTTAATACTATTATCACAGATTTAACAATGCTTTTCAAATGGGGAAAAAACCCAAAAGTGCAGTTTATACTAAAACAGGGTAAGTCTTCAAAAGCATTTAAGAGAACTGAGCCAAGGTAGGTTTGTTGGCTAAACAACCACAACTGCCGAGGTTTTGTTTCAGACTGAGCCGGAGTATAAAACCACTGTTGCAACTTTTTGTGATCACTATGGAAACTGGAGATGTCAAGGCTAACAGAAAGGAGTAAGGGCACTGGGAGAAAGGGGGAGGGAACAACCACACGGGCTATGTCTAAATGTTAAACACCCCAGCAGAGGATGGCTGCTGCTGCCTCCTCCTCGCTGCTCGTGCCAACACTAAGTGCCCAGCGAGCCAGGCGCTCCGCTCTCCCGGCAGGGCTGGAGCGGGGCCAGGGCTCCCTCAAGCACAAGAAATGCCCAACGGAGACCTGACCTCAAACTGGTTAGACATTTAAAACAAAGCTGGCGAGGTTGTATTAAGGAAAAAACCAAACCAAAAAAAACAAACCAAACACCACACAACAACAAAAAAACCCAAACCACACAACCAACTAGAAAGATGTTTTTTGTGTAGAGTTTCTGAGAAGCTGATTTTAACTCATTGACTGTTTCTACCGTGAAATACAAATATTGTGCACGCTTTTTCATTACCAGTTCAGTTTCAAATTTAGCATTTCCCAGCTCAGAGAGAGCTAGGTGTTATCATTCAGTTCTTTCCAAAAGAAAACACACAAACATAGGAAGCTGCTATTACTTTGAAATATCCTTTTAGTGAATGGTTTACTAACACTGGCAAAAAACCTTCTGGCAAAATAAAAATACTTAAAGAAAAGCACAGTTTTTCCACTCGGTATTTTCTCCCACTACTTAAAGGCTGGGGTATATGAAAAATGAATTCTCGTGGAAACTCTTTACAAAAAGTGACTCTGGATATTGATAAAAAAAATAAGGACAATTCCACTGATAATGTCTATTTTTATTTCAAATTTTGGCAAGACACTACAGCAGACATTAGTGGTTAATGGTTATGCACACTTCCAAGCAGCAAATATGAGCCACTGAATAAAAAAAAAAAAAAGTTTTTTAAGTAAGCTGTATGAGTCTTTATCTCCCACTAAAGATAATTTATGCTCATGTCCTCTTTCACAAACCCTTACAACACACCCCAAATATGTATTACTGCATATGCATCCCACAGTTCTTTAAAAAAGCAAGATTAATATTATTTATACAGAAATGCAATATATACGTTTAATAATGCATAAATATGTATACAAATTCTGCTTGGAAAAGGTACTTTCAAAGTGACCTTCAAAAGGCTTAAATAAACATCCTAAAGGTTTCCTTCACAACACCAACAAGAGAAGCAGTCACAAGGGAATCAAAGAAATAGTTTTACTACTTTCACCCAGGAAAAAAAATATACTTATTGTGAAGCAATAAAATCTAGAGCAGTATTTGAAGCAAATCTTGCAGCCAGATGATTCTACGTTATTGAAACAGCAGGTGCTTCTGATTCATCTGGGTCTTAACACATTGATCCCAAGAAGCAAATTTCATTAAGGAGACTCCATTATTATTACATGGAGATTCAACTTCCGTACCATCATCTTATTTAATTCCAACAGAAGCAGCGCACTAGAAGCTGCCCCCAAAAGTGTCCCAAAAGACAGTGTATATGTGGTTTTGGTTTTTTTCCCCACTCCTTCCAGCACTCAAATACAGAAGATCAACTGCTAGGAATGAAATTTCAGAGATCAACAAGCGCACAACTTTCCAAGTATGGGGAAACTGAGGAAGGTGGCTCTCCCTTTAACAGCGGGTTGAGAAGCAGCCAGGAATAAGCCGTGGAGCATGTGTCAGCAGCCTGCACGGAGACTTTGCAGCAACACATCTGAAAATGAACTGGCAGCTTCAAGAAAGAACGCAGACCTCATCAGGTCACATCTTTCCACTTCAACACAGGCCAAATAAAAGAGCACTTCACTGAATTAACCTCACGTGAGGCAGGAATGTCAGTGTGTAAATTTAAGTACCCTGCCTGACTTCTTTGGCACCTCCAGCACCAAGGCAGATGTTTTAATGCTGAAGTGAATTCCACAGCAATAGCAGAAGAAATAAGAACAGCTGGATCTCATAAAAGAGCATCTTTTGGGATAGCAAGTGAAAGCCTACTTCTGCCTTTAGCCGAGTCCCCTACCTAAGCAACTCTTTTCCTGTGCATGTTAATGTAGATAATGTACTGTGCATGTTAACCTAAAATACTAGCAGATGAGGAATGCTATCAGAGGAAACACACTTTTTTTTTTTTTTTGAATGCCTACATCACTTATGCTCCCATAAATAATGAGTCACATCCATAAATAATGAGTCACATAATTTAAGAATTTAAAATTGTGTCTAGTATTTTATGAGCCTAATTAGAGCGTCGAGACTTAGAGAAAAGGGCAGAAGTGGGTAGCCCTGCTGAGGTTCCCAGACAACAGAGAACCTTATGCAACAAGGCACTCCCCAGCCCACTGTCAAAAGACCTGCTTGATTCAGAGCTGGCTTTGTGGACTCCCAGTCGTTTAATTGACTTCTACGAAATGACTCAGGAAATGAAGGAAGCAGAGCAATGGCTTGGGAAGGAAACCATTTTATCTCATATTAGTCTAATTTAATATTTGAATGATTTAACATTAATCATTAATATTCAACATGTGCAAGAAATGTTTATAAATACTCATTTGGGTATCAGTACAGCCATCCATCAGGAAAACTGATGGCAAATGACAAGGCTTTTCCAACTGTTAATGTGAGTGCCTAAGCTCCACAGACATCTGGTTTCTTCCAAGTTAAATGACTCCAGTACAGCTAGTCACTAAGTAATAAAACTCAGGAGTTATTGCTATGTGCTACACAAGTTCACCTGTCAAAGATGACCAGGGGATTTTAAAAACAAGGGCAAAGCTGCCCATCATTCATTTAATTTAATAGGGCAATACAGTAAAGTTCAGGGGTTTCCTTTCCTCAAATCCATCTTAAATAGAATGAATGTTAATAAAACTTTAAAAATTAATTTCAATAGCTAACAGTCTGTTCAGCTTTTCAAATCTTCTGATTGCCCCTTTCAAACTGAAATGCATCAGAATATTAATAGCCAACCCAGAGCATCAGAAAGTATTTTGTTCTCCATTATAATAAGTATAAGCAAACAGCTAAAAGCTGAACAACAAATCCAGTTTAAAAATCCCTTCAGATTTAATGAGCTAAAATGAGGTTAGTAAAACAGAAGTTGAAACAAGATGTGTTGAAATAAGACTTGTTTGGATTTTACAGTTTGTTTATAAAATAACGCTTATCTCTTCTGAAGTTTTCAAGTGGTTCAAAAGCACAGTTAGTCCATATGACAGAACTATAGTTATGAGAGAAATATTTTTATTCCCACCTCACAGATGGGTGAACCTTCTGGTACCCTCCTTCTCCAGTGGTGGGCACACTGAACAACTGTCTAGACAGAATGGGACTTGCCCAGCATGTAGCAGGGAATTACTGACTGTCATCTTTTTTTATTTTTTTTTTTTTTAAAAACGTTTTGAATGTGTATCCAGGCCTTCAGACAAGTCTTAATCTATGCAGGTTCCCATACTGACTGGTTAATTTCATAGAAATGTGCTTTTCAAATTTTAAAATTGGTAATGTTTTTCATGGTTTATTTTAATAAGCAAATTGCTGCAAACTTAGCGACATATCATCCAGAAGACTTAAGTATTTACCACCTCTCTGTGAAGAGGAAGGAAGAGGATAAAGGGAGGACAGCAGGTCATCTGGAGCTTCCAAAAACATATAGCCAATTCCATTTTCCATCTACTCTTTGCTTACGGAGCTCAGCAAGAGGAAAGGGCTGGAGCTGAGGAACACCTCGCATCTCAGCACCCAGGCTGAGCACCTGAGGTCCTTATCTGCATCAGTCTGCTTTGGTGCATAACTGTTCCTTAAAAGTAAATAGACTTTTGAGATAAGATCCTTACCATGACCCCATAGCACCAAGACTACGTGTACAGAACATGTGGGTCCAATCTTCACCTCCATCTGAATTTCCTCTTTTCCAGAGAGAAAGTTCAGAGCAGGGAGGGAGAGAAGTATTTGTAAGTTACTAGCAAAGAACCATGCTTCTTCACAATATTAAGTACAACCCAGCCTATTGGATTAAGATCTGACGTACCTCTCTGTCAAGCCCAGCTGCTACGGTGATAATGTCACCAGTCTCATTGTTGATTGTGAACATGTTTGGAGAGGGGCTGCTCGGGGCCTGTGACAAGATTCTGTATCTCAACATCCCATTCTGTGCATTGGGATCATCAGCATCGATGGCAGTAACGGTCATCACGTAGGTTCCTAGCAGCAGGATAAATAATTGATGTTATATAAACAGTTTACTCAGATTACACAAGATCACTTACAAGCAATAGTGGAAGCATGTATTTCTTTTGGTAAACTCTGCACATTCCTTCTCTTACTTAAAACAAACTGGTTAAACCCAAGATTCACCAACAGAGTAATTAAAATACATAAGAGGAGATAAAAATACTTCATGTTTATAAAATATCAAACTTGCTTAGAACTGAAGAAGCTCTATAAACAATGAAATCCTACAGTTCTGCCATAAATAACATTTCTGTAACAACAGAGCACCTCACGTTTAGATAAAAAGCGTTATTAATTGGGCCAAAGGAAATATACTTAATTTTCAGAATTGGTGCACATACCGATAGTGATATGTAAATAATACTCTTTCAAAGGTCTTTCAGACTCATGTTCTTTTCATCTCAAATGCCAAGTCAACACTGCGAAGTGAGAAAATACATTTCTTGTGCTAACCTTTCTAAAAAATTCATTTTGCACTACTGACAAATTAAGGAAGTGGTTTCAGCCATAGTGCAAACTTTAGTCTGAGACGATTAGAATTTTAATGAGATGTGAACAACATTTAGGGCTTTCTAAAGAATTCAAATGAAACTGTTTGATTTTACTTCCCAGTGTTTCCAAAGCCTCTGAGATTCAGAACTAGAACTGGATCTGCTGATATTCTGGAAGTCTCTTATACCCTGAGCTGTCAACTAAATGAATGTCAGTGGCTATCACGAACATAACTTTAAGAACTGCGACACTATAAATAGGGTTTTCAAAAACAGGAACCTAAAAGTCATATTCTTAAAGACTTCTCTCTTTTAGTTTATGTACATAATATTCTCTTTTGGAAATTAATCCTAGCGTGCTAAAAACTGAATTAAAAATAAGGTGAATTAATAGGACAGTATCTGAGATTTTGCTCATCACACTAATAAGACACCTCTGAAAGTGTTACAAGGTCTGACGGCACCCCCTTCATCACCTTCAAAATGTTGTTGCATACATTTTGAAAGCCCATGCATTACCTGGCTTTGATCCTTCAGGGACCGTCCCATTCCAAACCTGGTGTAAAAATTCAGGTCTATTGTCATTCATATCAATGACATTAATAACGATGTCAATAGGATTTTCCACCTGGTTTCCATTTACATCCACTGCATGCGCTCTCAGCTGCAAAAATCATTAAAAGTATTAGAATTAGCACAACATACGGGCACAAACAGATACAATAATGGTGGCAGGAAGTTTCAGGCCAGACATTTTTAGCATCATGTATTTTGTTATCTGCCACTGCTCCCTCATATTGACCATCTGAGCTTTCAGGTTGCTAATGGAACTGCTGTTCAGACTTCTAAACTGTTCTAAGCTGGAGATTCACTTCTTGATTTGCTGAAAATGATTTTGAATCATGTAATTTAGATTAATACCAATGCCTACTGTCAGAGAGAAATCTGTCTTTAATAGTGACCATTAGAAAATGGACTCTAGAAACATGCAATTTATATCAGATAGCAACTTCTTAACACTCCATAGCAAATGAACACTGACATCACTTAAAAAAATTCTTTACTGATATTATGCATATTAAACAGACATGAATGCATAGAAAAAGCATATAGAATACATTGGTGTTACTGGCAACACCAAGGTAAGGTTTGTGATAAATCACTGTCAGTAAACACAATGAAATTCCAGGCTAAAATTAAGCCCAAGTTTATGGACTGAATTTCAAAGATACTGAGACACTTAAATTTAATGCCCTAGTAGTCCAAAAGGGCTGAGTAACTACCTTTGACAGTCAGGTTTACCTAAATCATCTTAAATTGGACGGCCAGGAGA
>KL256459.1:0-49318 GCA_000699545.1 Podiceps cristatus | reverse complement strand
AACAAATAGCAGATCCTTTTTTTTTTTTTTGTTTTTTACTTTTTTCCCCCCATCTTTAAGCTAAACTTGTAAAAATAATTATTCTAGAAATGTTATAAAGTTAGTATAAAGCTTGAGGTTTTCAACTGCACTCTTTGTTTGTCAGAAAGCTTGTCAATGAATTTTCAGGAACATAAATATATCCCTGTTTATTTCTCATAATAGGATGAATTGCATTAAACCAAAACAAGTAAGTATTGTTACCTTAAACAGAATTGTTTAAATCCTAAAGAAAACATATATTATCATAAAACTACTTAAGAAATAAAAAGCCTCTCTTTGACTCCCCCTCCCTGTTCTATCTTCCCAGACCAAAGCTACAGACTCTCTTCTCCTACTGTCAGTAGCCCTTTAAAAACTTGCTGTTTTTGTTTAAAGACTGAACTTTGGTCTCATCTTCCACCAAAAATAATTGAAGGGTAGTGCATATGTGAGGAGCAGGTAAATCACCAGCATACACATCAACAAAACAGAGCAAACCTTTATCCTATCAACTTGGGATAATGCTCTACCAAGTTCCAACGAATCATCGTAGAAGTTGATCATGACCAACCAGTACCAAGGCTGGAAGCCCTCTCCCGTGCTGGGCTCCTGGCAACGGCCACGGCTGTGCTGCAGAATCCTATGGAGCAGCTAGAGTCATCACCCCACCACATCCCGCTTCCTCCTGCCTCCTGGTGCGCTCCTCTTCCCGCTCATCCCCACACCCTTCCCCAGGTGGAAAACTCCAGGGCAGAAGACTGGAGATCTCCTGAATCGGCAGAGATCCTCCTTAACCACTTAAGGAAGTTATCACAGCACCTACCAGCCAAACCAAGGTCACCTTCCACTACTACAGGAAGATAGGGACAACTTAAAAAAAACCCTAGTAAATGCAGCCCAGCCCAATATGCACAGAAGCAGCAACACAAAGCAGCCTAAAAGACTCTGATAAATGTTTGGACTACGAACAAGACATCATTCACACAAAATCTCTTGGAGAGCTCTCCGAGGGACACTGAAACCACATTTCTATTAACTTCCTTACCCTAACTAATTCCTGAGGAAAAGGTCCTCTGGAATTTTCTGGTAGGTTGATTGGAGGAATAACCCAGTCTCTCTTCTGCCTCTTCAGAGGGCTGCTGTGCTTGTATTGTTGCCATGGAAATACGATGTCTTCAATTTTCTGTTGGTCCTTTCCCAGGTACAAGATGAAATTAAGCACATGTTAGAAGGAGAATTACTAGTAGACGTAATAAAATAACTCAGATGCAATTACATAATTGACTGAAAGGCTGTCTTTCCTCTGTGTTCATGGAACTGTTTTATTTGCATTCACGGTGCAGTATGAAAATAACCAATATTATTTACAACTGCACTGCAAAATTTTAAGAACTCCTTTTCTTTTTTTCCTTATTCAAGTTGGAGGAGAAATGGAATTATAAACCATTTATAACACAGGACTACTGTGTAAACTATTCTGCACTTTCTGAAAAGTAGTTAATATTTTGCAGAATTTAATAATATGCCTTTATGTATTTATCATTAGCCAGAACTTCAGTTCAGGTAATGTGCTACTGTACATTAAATTTAGATCCGAGTGTGCTAAAATATAATTTGAGTTCCAACAGAAGTTTAATACATACTGGTAAGGAATGTCTCAAATATTTATGATCCTATTAAATCCCATAGAATTAATGCCGTAATTATTTTAAACCTATGTCAGCCATGATGGATGCAGTAGATGACCCACTTTACACATTGGGCATTAATCTCTGCTGGGTGTCAACATTCCCTTTCTATTCCCTTCTATATCTGCACTCATTTCAGCCTTTGGATGACAGCCCACGTACAGCCATGTTAGCTTGCTCAAGGGCGGAGACAGGGTGACAAAAACTTTTTCCAAATCTTTTAAGAGGAAGGCTTTTTTTAGAAAATCTAACCAAACATGCCACAGAGAAAAAACAGATGCCCAACTGAAGGCCAGATTCCACTACTCTACATTCTGCTGATGGCAAGGATGCCTGAATCGGATCTTTGGAAAGAACAGGGCATGCCCTGGCATACCTAAGCGTCTTCTTTTTTACTAGACCTTTACAAACAAAATGACATTTCCTTTGTTAAAAACATGCCTCAGAAATCTGATTTAAAATGATCATCAAGTAAGCAAACAAAAAACTGAGGATTACACAGCTTTGGTCTCCAGTGTGTTCTCAGGAAAAACATCTTGCAAAACCACACTATTTTGACATTATGCTTAAATGTTTAATGTGTACCTATTACAGGTATGTTAATCTATGAATAAATTTTGTTCTTTATAGTCAACTAAGCACTTTATAAGAGAAGGCAAGAAACAGCAGGCAGCAAGTAACATAACAGAAAAAGGCAGTAGACCTAATACTGTTTTTTCTAAAATAAATGTATTGTTATTTGTATATTGCTAGGCTTGATTTTTGTTATAGTATGTGGTTTGTCCTATGGCAGCTTCCAGCAGAGGGAGACTATCTTCCTTACTAAGGACCGCTGGAATCATGAATAATTTACAATCTCCATTTGATTATGAAGGGACAAGACAAAGCCAATATTCCCTGCCAGAAATGCTTTCCTACTACCACTGTAAATCTACAGCTCCCATCTAATAAACGTGACTGATGCATTCTAGCACAAATTTGTTTATTTTGTGGTTATATTTAACCACTTGAATAAATACTGTAATACTTTCAAGCAATTTAAAATAAAGAAATGACCATGTCCGACTTAAATTCAGGTATAAATCACAAACTATACAAACAAAAAGCTCAAACGTAAATGAATCCTATATACTTAAACAGGCATGCCTTTCCAAGCCTTAGCAAAGCTACAGAATAACAGGCTATAAAAATGTTCTTCCTAAGGCTCTAGCTTCATATGCAATAGTTGTCCATTAATAAACCACCTCATAGAGAGGTACATAACAGACAGAATCAAATCCCTATTTTTAGGCCTGTTTGCAGAGATACATTCCTATGGGCAGCATTTAGTTGTGGTTTTACCTTTTCTGAAGGCCCTGTGAAGGCTGGTTCGGGGGTTAGCTTGACTCTCATTTGCCATTCTTCCCGGGTTTCCTGGTCTTGAGCAGACACGACAAACTCTGTGGGCTCTGCTGAAAGTTGAAAGCTTCTCTCTGCATAGACCACACCATCTTCGCCTACTCTGAAATCCTCTGGCTCACTGCTTCCAAAGTGTATTTTTTTGCTTCCATCACAGCTTCGAAACCTCACTGTAAAACAGACACACAAAACGAAGAACAAAAAATGAAAAAGCAGCCCACTTGAACTCGGTGTGACATAAAATGCATTAAGAACAAATACTCAAAAGCAGAAAGACTTAACTTGTTGCTGCTATTATCACATACGATGATGAGTTAAGACTCGTACTTTAGGGGTCAGTCCCCTGTTACGTGGACTGCAATATCCTTCTGCGGACTGCTAGGCAGAGGGAAATTTTAAACCCCAGATACACTGGTCTCCCAAAGAGATACTCCCACCCCCAAAAAAACTATGTCCTCCATGTGCTACACTACATTTCAGTTGTTTTACAGTGGAACGGGGATTTGCACCTCAAGCCTCACAAAAAAAGATCCACTCAAGTCAATTCATCAAAGACACTCAACAAATTTAATTATGCTGCAACCATAATTGCAAACACCACCGTGCTTCCAGCATCTTCTCTGCCAGCGTAAGGCAGAAGCCCAGAAGATTAACTCCTGTGCCCAGCTGATTAAGTCCTGCATGATTCAGCTGTACCATCTCAGGCAGGTCACCTACGAGCTCTGGGCACGAGTTTCCTCATCCCTCATCTACAAGACACAGGCAGCAGTAAATACTTACTTCATAGAGAATATCTAAGTTAAAGACCTCACTTTTGGTTTTTGTGGTGTTTCTTGTAATGTTGTGTTTGTTTGTTTTTGGTGGTTTTTTTGTTTTTGTTTTTGTTTTGTTTTGTTTTTTTTTTTTTAAGCTATTTCATGTACCGCACATGTCCATTCATCTACTTAGATACTTAGGAGCTACCTATTCTTCTTTAATTCCCTCCCTCCTTCCTTTTGTCCTATCTGAAAGATGCACATTGGAACAAGAAGTCAGTAAAACTGATTGTATAGATAATGACGTGAAGTGCACACAACAGAAATGGTAACAGGTTGCTGCTTTCTTTACCCAATTGCTTTCACTACCACTTACATTCTGGGTCACTGCAAGTAATAGTAGGTAAAAAATGGAAGTGTGTTTTTATAACCAATGATCGTTTTTCAATGTTTCCAAAGCATTATGAAGTATTTTGATTGTATAGGCAACAGAAGTGCAAAACATCGTTATGAAGGTTGTGCTGAAATGCACATTGTGAAGATGAAATGAGGCTTTATGCCTCATTTCAGTTATTGGACTTTTTATATTGTGCTAAACCACACACAAACTATTTAGTTTCAGAACCTAAAAGGTCCCTCTCAAGAAAAATCACTACCAAGTGCCATGCATCATATGCTTTCTTCTGTAATGCATTGTTTCCAGGAAGGTATCGAGAAGAGGAATCGTACCTTTTTGTATTTGAACTTCAAGGACTGAGCTGATGTTCAGATGGCATAATATTTTTTTCCTTATTGCACCCTTTCAGTTATCCAGAATCCCCCCCTTTGCCCTCTCCTGAGAGGAAAAACTGTACTTTAAAATAGTCCATCATATAAAAAAATGAGACAGAGCACAGAAGTCCTCAAAATAAGTGATAAAATGTCAACCTTCTAAATCCTGATCTTGCTGGGCTGGGCAGGGATACTGCTTTTTCCAGATGGCTTGCAGAGTTTGAAGGTCTCCCTCTGTGAAACACCAGCCTTGCCTTAGGGAGAAGAGCATGCCACATCCACCAAGCACTGAAGCCAGGAAGAAGAAATCTGCCTGGGTAAAAGGCTGAAGCCTCACTGCTACAAACCTTCTTGTAGATGTTGCCTCAGGTCGTCCTTAGCAGTGAGAGGGCTTCACTGAAATGCTATTCAATACTCAGCCTAGCACCTAAGTTTTCATGTATATTACTCTCTAGGCAATTCCTATTGCTCCTCAAGTCCATCCTACCTGCTCCAAAAAGTACAACTGAGATTTCCTACCCTATGGATCTACAGACTTACAGGTCTGCAAGATTTGGAGAAGGTGACAGAATCTCTGGTTTACTGTTCACATGGGATGGGAAAATTGTCAGGCAGAAGGTCCAGCTCCCAGATGTTGACCATCCCATTGATCTCCCACTCTTTTCAACACTGAGCCTCGTGGCTTGAGTCAGCTTACCTGGATGGCATGCTGAAATGCAACAGCTAACTGACAAAATGCACAACTCCAAGCCAAATATATAAAACTATCAGTTAAAACAAGTATACCAGTCCCAGACATTATTAGCAAAGTCCTAATTCTGTAATTCTGATTAGGCAACCTTCAGAGCTGGATATTCTGTATTGTTTAGTACAAAAATAAAGAGGTCTCCAAGAAGATTTTACTCAAAAGTCACTAGATCTAATGCTTTAAAAACTTAACGACTGGACTACCAAACAGCACTGCTCCTACTTGGGTTCAAAGGCACAGACCACCCACACCCCAGGCATGGAGAACAGTGGGTCTCCTCCAAGCATCATCTCAGTTCACAAACAAAACTCTCAGTTAGAAACAGTTCACATCAAGAGACTAAGGGGAAAAAAACCACCACAACCAACCAAACAAGCAAGCTAGTCAGCAATATATCCCATAGCTCTGTGTCTTTGCTGACCTCTCATCTCAGCTACAGCTGCTCTCTAAATCTGCTCTTCAAAATTGTGTCTTGACCAAAAGGATGAAGATCAAGCCAGATTCACCTCTGTCTCTTCTCAGACTTACTTCCGAAAAGTGGGGAATGGGAAAGAGAATGAATATTTATCTAACTTTGATCATTACTGGTTTTCAAAAAGGTGAAATATAAAATGATTATTATAGTCATTATGGTCCAAAAGACTAAGAAATGACAACAATATTTTATAAATCTTTTCCCCAACTACTGCACAGTAACTTAATGTATTAATTTTTTATATATTTGAATTTATTAAGTGGAGTATTTATTTCCCCCCATCTTCTTACATATAGACTCCAGTAGCCAAAAAAAAAAAAAAAAACACCAAGAAAAAAACCCACCCTGCTAGCCATTTCACTCCTGCAGGTGACTGTGTATTATGAAATTCAATTAAAATCCCTTTCCTTTGACAGCATCCTGGTAAAAATGTATAAAATTGTCAATGTTTATGGGAATTATTCTCCCTTTGCAAGAAGCACACATTAACAAATTATACTCAAGTATAACCATCCATAATTAAATTACCCTGACAGAGTACAGGTTGTGCAGCAGCTACTCCCCCCTCCCCCCCATGGTTATCAGTCTTGTAAATTTGATTTAGATCACTTTGCTTCATTTTTCAATGTTCAAGTGGTACGAACAAAGAAGGATTTCTGACTGTAGGTTTTTAGGCAAGGAATTTTGAAAACATGTGACAGGGTATCTTTTTTCCCCCTGAGAATAATGACTGTTTACACCAACCATGTTCTTTCTAACAACCATGCAGATGGGAGGCACGCGTTCCAAAAGTCATTTTCCATTGACAGATCAATTGTATGGATTCTCTTTATTTTAAAAAGGGTTAACCAGGTATACTATACAGCATCTAGTCACTTTATATGCAACAGAAAGAGTAATCAAGTATCTTATTTTACTGCTTTTTAAGAACTCTCTCCACATAAATGATCAGATGAGAGTATCGTGAGATCTGTAAAAACAACTCATTGATTTTTAAATATTTCTCTTTTGAGTATCTTCTGCGCCTTCTGAAAAGTATCTGCTTTTTAAAAGATTTCCAAATATGTTATTTGAAAGCGCTAGGAAGTATTCAATCATAATCTGAAATGCAACTATTTTGGTTTTAAAGAGAATACTTTTGGTCCTATCAGAACAGTAATATGCACATCAGCTTTGACACATGGGAGTAAATGCAGTTAGTTCACGTGCTCAAAATAAGGCCCATGTACAAGGATTTACAAAAACAGGGTCATTAAACAGAAAAAAACCCATATTTAGTATTAGCATATGATTATTATTAAACATTAGATCCTAAACCAAAAGACCATTAGTATCCTAATTTAGGAGTCTTTTCTTGTCCTAAAACCAAGACTAACGTAATCTATTAAAAAAGAAAAAGATAGAACCTCTGTGACTACAACATTCTAAAATGAATATCTACAGCTCTATGGGTATTAAAGCAAGCTTTCAAGTTAGCGCTCTTGCATGGAAGTAATTACAACGTATGCATACATGTGTAGAGTACTAAACGTTAAGAACTAAACATGCAAATTCATTTAAAGTGCACTAGAGAGCTACTCCACTCATACTCAGTTCTAAGGAGATGAATGATTCATAGTATCTATAAAATACATGTCTAACCTCATGTACCTTACTAGTAATCTTCAATTACCTAGAACCATTTCTCGGACAATAAAAACCCTTTTTCAGCTATTCATGTTGGTTTGCACTCTTTGACAACCTGCTTCTGCTCTTTTTATCTTTGGCAAATAACACCAGAATTATTTGACCCAAGACCTGGGCAAAGAATGATATAATGGGCTATACTATCATCATTCTTTTGGTGAAAATATTCATGTACAATATAGAATATTAATACAGAATTTTCATTACTCACTTTGCTCTCATGACAGTTGCACTGAGTTTGCCGTTCGGATTTCTGCACTTTGAAAATACCCAATTCACTTCTAGATTAACATCCACACGCATACAAACAAACAAAAAAGTGTATTTCCTTCTGTGAATTCTGGAATATTACTCATCTCGAATGCTATTCTCAATGCCTAAGCATCAACCTCAACGCTAAGACTCACGTAGCGAACATTATGGAAATTGCAACAAATTCCAAGTGCTAACAACATATATGCTCCAGCAATGCAGTTAAAAGTGTGCATCATAAAATGGAAAACCTAGGTATATTTAATCCACTCAGGATCACTCTGCAGCAGGTAAGATAAACAGAATAAGAAAGTAGCTTATGTACAACTACCTGCCAGATACCACTTTTACCTTTGACAGAATGAGAAATTATATGGAAACACTCTGCTTGAACTGTCTAGCTATCTGCATACTAAATATCTGAACACCACCTTCTCCAAGAGCACTCCATATTTAACAAGTCTTCCTACTTTTCAGAGAGGAACTGCTGAAAACTACACTAAAGCACATTACAAAATATTAACTACTTTATAAATTAGTAATTTATTCAGACTGGTTACTTCTATACCTGTAAGGTGATCTGTCAGTCCTACTAACACAGTGCATACGTTCGTATTTCAGGTCATGGCTTGTTAAGAGTGGCACGTGGAATGCCCATGAGGACATCCTGTACTACAATTACAGATAACCTTCAAGACAAGTGGGTTTTGGACAAATGGTGGACCACGATAATCACAAAGAACTGAATTACATTCTAACTTGCCTTTTCCATCACCAGCAGCACTTTTAAAGTGGGCCTGAATTTAGAATTTCCTCAGACCAGCTTAAAAACTTTAATTTTT
Source organism: Podiceps cristatus (assembly GCA_000699545.1). Classification (NCBI taxonomy): domain Eukaryota; kingdom Metazoa; phylum Chordata; class Aves; order Podicipediformes; family Podicipedidae; genus Podiceps; species Podiceps cristatus. Next base: position 40,682 of record KL256459.1, on the reverse strand, counting down.
AATTTTTTTTTGTAGTCTACAGCAGCAACAAAAACGTCTTGTTCTCACTTGTAATCTGTGAAAAGTAGCTACAGAAATTGCTGATGCAGAATAAATATGGAATACAGTCAGCTTATTTTAGACAAAGGCATTTCCCTACCTGTACAATTCAATTTGTCATTATATCCTTTAGAGACACTTCAGTACACCAGTGTTGTTTGCAATGGGTTCTTCTAGTCTTTTTTTCTAATGCCCCTTTCTTTTCTACTTTTATATTCATGCAGTGTAGTTTATCCCGTACTCCAAACCATCCACAGAAATCTCAAAGTGCTCATTTTGAGCCTTTTTGGAGTAACCAACCTGTGACACTTTAAAAGGAAGCCTGGCTGTCAAAAGGCAGCTGCTTACAGCTTTCTGGAAAGCAAGCCTGCCAATTCACTAATTGCTTTTGAAAACCTCCGCCTTTGTGCTGAGCACCGCGTTCTGCCACCCCAGCCCACGCCGGGTAGACGGCTACTTCGGTGGGTCACACAAAACCAAATGGAGTTTTGCCACTTACTAAGGGCCAAATATGGCCATTTGCTTCTAACTCCTATTTTCACTTGACTTCGTAGGCTTTCCAACCTGGTGCCAAGTGAAGCTGGGTTGTGAAGCTTGGAAGAGCGGATAAAAACACAGTCACACCAAAAGGTTTCAACGGAGATAAAACTGGGGATACTTTCAAGCTATTCACCAACTTTAGGTGTTTCATGATCTGACTCATAGCAGCTCAACTTTCTGCATTTCTATGCTGTGCTGTTTGTTTAATCATTTGTCTATTCAGTTAGGAAAAGAATAATGAAAAGGAAAAATGATTTGCAAGAGTTCTAGTTTAATTCACACTGTACGCTTATTTCATTAACTGAAAAGAGTCTGAGAGTGATCTGCAGCAGGCATTAGGTAAAACCTAGTACTAATATATGACTTTTCTCTGTGGAACTGTGCCGAGTGAGCAGCCTATCGCAGAAAAGCTGTAAAGTTGTACAGAAAAGTTGTATGATAGGCTGGTAAAAATACTGTGCTAGTTACCGCAACTAATGTTCATTCAATGCAGTTCTTTCCTGCCCCGCTCCCCAGACTGCTAGCTCTAGATAGTTGCACCTGCACATTTCCTCTAACAGCATACTTTTGAAGCAATCTGGCAGTCCACACAACAGCAGGCCACTGGACATAGAGCTCCTTCTCCCCATTTCTGTAGCACGTATTTCATTCTTAATTTGTACAATTTCATTTTGAGATTTTTTTCAAGTATATCATTGCGGGTACAAATGTGAAATATTAAAGCCCAGCGTATACTCTCACCTCAATTAGAGGACTGCCTCCTCATAAACCCAACTAATTCAAACATTAAGGTCTATTTTTAAAGTATTTTCTTTCACAGGTAGCTATCACCAGGCTGTCCACAATTCTTGCATTCACAGTGAAAGACTTGCACAGTTCTTTAATAAAATGCCATCTAGTTTCCAGTTCCCATAATCCTCTTTGTTTACAGAACAAAGTCGTAATAGGCATGCCAGAATGAAAATGGGGATAATGTTCTTTCTATTCGATAGAAATGCCTCTGCAGCTTTTCAGAACAGGAATACCAGCCATCAGCAAAACACAGGACTGGTATCTCAAACAGAGTCCAAATTATATCTGATTCACTGATCCTTTTCAGTCCTCGCCTCTACCACTCACTGACACAAAGATCTTCTGCGCTTTGACACCCCTTTTGTCTTTATTTTAGAAAAAATAAAATACAGAAAAAAAGAGAATAAGCATCTTCGAGAAGGGGAAGTATTTATATTTTGACAACTACTTTTGTTTTAAAACACAAAAAGGTTTTTTTTCCCTTTTCCTCTGCTCTGTATTGTGTAAGGCAGTTTCACTATAGATGAGCCGATAGGCCCCTGCAGAGTTCTGCGCGAGCTTTTTTTCTAAATGATGCTAGCTGAAAGAAAACTCGGTAATAAATGTCATTTCTGTACTCTGGAGTATGCCATGCACCTTTAATACTTTCCCAAGTATACCATTCTACACAGTAATAAAAAGAAGGATTAAACACTAATCTCTTATACCCTTAATGTATCAACTGACTACACCTGCTAAAATCCAATTTGGTAATTAAAAAATATATCTACTGAACAATCAAACCAGGAGACTAAAGGGAAAGTACTGTCTCTAGATAGCTAGCAGAAAACAGTTTCAAAATTCAGGCACTTAACACAAACCTATTTTTACCTCTATTCATTTTTATGTGACCTTAAGCAGTGTAAGAAACAAATACCTACAATTATGGTGCAGCAATTAAAGGGCAGTTTTATTGCTACAGTAATGACTTAAATATCTAGTGAAAACTACATAAGCAGCTTTGCCTTTTAGTCTATCTTTAGAAAATGCAAGAAACCCTTAGCTTTTTTATTTTTCCTCCCCTTTTTAGCAATAAGGAGAGTGAGAACACTGAATAGATGCTTTTATATGTTCTCTTTGCTAACTGTTTCTGGCCCAAAGTCCTTCTAGGCTTCAGGTTTCACTTTTTTCCTAGCTCTTTTGTCTGTCTTCTTTATTCCTCCTCCCCCCTCACTCTCTCTCTCCCTCTCTCTAGGTGTTCTGTATTCCAGATTTCTTAAAACTTACTTTATTCCCTGATGCTCCTGTTTTCCCTGTCCCCTCTTTCAGCTGTGCTCCCGACAGCGGTGCAGGGGTGCCGAAGCGTTACCCATTTCAGGCTGACAGCCTAGGCTGCGGCTCAGCCTTCAAAAGCACACCTAGGCAGAAAGAGCCTGGGACTGGTGAGCTGTCTTTAACAAAAATAAACTAATTAACTAAATAAAAATGCAGGCTCCTGGAATTTCTGTAGAGAGCCCGGACTTGCTGAAATATCAAACGGGCATATACTTTCAAACGAGCTGATGATCTCTTTCACCAATTCAACCGGTCAGCAGTTTTCCATGGTGGCTTAAGCCCCTACACTAAGAGAGGTTTAGGAACAACAACAGAACATAGGGGAGAAGCATGCATGTATCCCATTCGGGCTATAATGTCGCTTCTTACCATGAAAAGAAATAAAATAAAATTAGGGTTTTTTTCTCATTCAATTACAGGACTGCTCAGCCGGAAACAAGTGTTGTATTTGCACTGCATTACAGCAAACAAAAAATTCCCAGCTCTGACAAAATGGCAGTGATCCTGCCAACACTTCTGCTTCCCATTTAAAAAAAAAAAAAAAGTCTTGAAACAGATGCAGGGCCGTTTTGCAGTCCTTCCCAGGTGGCTATGGATGCAGCAAGGAGAAAGGGGACAGTTTAAGGTCCTTAAAGTTGCTATTCCAAGCTTTGTAAACCAGCACACATTTGAGTGCAATGCCCTCTACAAATATAAGTGCTGCTTTTCCTCTCTCATCTTCTCCCCTTCCTTCCTCTCTCCAGTCTGTCCAACGCTCAGGGGGTGTGTGTCGCTTCCCCACAGGTCACTCCTCTGGGCACGCTACTGTTCAATTTTCCAAAGCTGCAATTATTTTTAATGATATTGAAAAGGCCCTTTAGTCATCGTCAACTTACTGTGGCAGCTCTGCATGCCACTTCTTTCATAAAATAGGAATTCTGTTTTCTCCAGGGGGAACCTGGAAAACCTCCCAGCCAGCAGATCTGAACATGGACACAACTGCACCAGCATCCCCCCAGGAAATAGCGGGAAACCCAAAGCAGAGCTCCCCTATAATACAGGGGTGCTCCTTACCTTACAAGGGGATAATGGTGAAAAAGTATCCTATTTGCTTGAACACCAAGCTTTTGTGTCAAAAAAGGGCAAGAAACCTCACAGTTGCTGAATGGGATGGAAGAAGAGACAGCCTAGCAATATTTACACTGATGTGTTAGATAGCAATAAAAATCATAAATCCCAGGGATTATACTATCACTGGATCATGTCCAGAAGGCCTCAGACAGAAAACTAGTTGCCATGGCAGCTTAATGTTATCTAGTCAGACCTCAGGTTTTTATTATTATTATTATTAAACACAGATATCTGACCTTAAAAAATAAAGAAGTCTTTGGTGGCTGGTGCAGACCAGTACAGTGTATTGTACAGCCGGGCCACAGCAGTACTTCCCATAACACAGCAGAGGACTCAAAAAGCGAGGGTAATATGTACCTGTGGGTGAAAGTAACCTCTCAAGGGGTGTTCTCTCCCTCTAGGTATAGCTTTCATCATTTAAAATGGCAAAGGTGACATAATGATTAATCATTAGTTAATTAATCATTAAAGAGGGGAAATACCAAGTGAACCGTCAGGAAAATGCCTGATTTCATATACCTCTAGCACCTGCGTTGTTCTTTCAGTAGCTCGTTTCAGCATCTCTCCGAACACACCTCACATTCCCCCTAGAACCATTAAATGTGTGTAGATACCTTAAAAATAAGCAAAAGACCACTAGTATTGGCCATGCTGTTTAAATGAGTTAGAAATACATAGGGAATCATTTAACACTGCTGACCATGGAAGTTCACCTAAAACATTGCAATGCCATAGCAAAACCTTAAAGTTGTATTCAGTCCTACACATAGCAGCAAAGAGTAATTAGTACATATTTTACATGTTTTTCCTCTTCAGATAAAATAAGTACAATGATAAAAAAAAAAAAAATCCACTGCTGGAATACTTTTTATTGACTGATACTTACTGAATGCTCCCAGATGATTGTTAATTACTTTTATCTTCTGGTTGATTACCTAAACCATATTCTCAATGAGATGAAAACCATCTATTGTTGCAATGTTACCAAATCTCAACAGCACAAAAGGGAAAACAAAAAAGGAAGGCCTCTCTGGGTCTGAGCTATGGACTCAGGACCTCAGACTTGAGTCTTTTCAAATTACCATTTCATGTCCTGTAAGGTCTGCCTGGCTCTAGGTAAATTAGAGAAACACTAGCTGCAAGTGGAAATAGTATCATTGCTTCATGCCTGACTGTACTATATGGTGCAAACTCTAAAATGACCAACTTGAGCTCACTTGCATACAGCTGACACAGTTTAAGTCAAAATTCAAGTGATGCTACTTTCCTTCAAGAACATTTACTACTCTTTGCATGTCTTGTCTAGGGATTACAAAATTATGAGGCTCAAATAATCCACTTAAATTCAAATTGACAAGAATAAAATTGACAGGAATAAAAAAGGTGTTCTGCTAGGAAAAACACTGATAAAAACTGTTTTCTTCGCAAAACTCAGACAAGCATGACAGCAGCACAACATGGTACCTGGGATAATACAGTAAGGAAAAAAAAAATAATCCTCGGATACAATATCCAGACAAATGAGAGGAATACAGACAGACTTCATTCAAGAGGCAACTTTCAATGCAGCCACTGCAAAATTAAGACATATTTTAAGACCCTATGCCAAGACAATGCTGTGCAAATTTATGCAATTTATTTCAGATAGAAAAAGACAGAGACAGACCTGGCTGAATAAGACTCTCATTTAACAATCATGATTCAGTCCAGCCACAGAAGAACAGAAAATAAAACGAACAGATCTTCTGATGTATTTGAAGATATGCTTCCTATGATAAAGGCTGTGGGTTTTTTTTTTGGTGGTGGTTTTTTCTTTTTTTGTGTGTGTGTCTAGACTTTCCTGTGGGCCTTGTGAGCACAAAACACAAGACACTTGACATTCAAATTGTGTTAGATTGGAATAATGCCTGAAAATGGCAGGGGCTTGGCTGATTGAACTAGAACTCAAAATTCTGCTTTTAGCAAAGCCCAAGGAGAGGAGCAGTATATTACCTTTCTGAACCCTTTTGGCTGGGTGAATAGCTACATGAGCTTTGAGACCAAAGATTACAGTTATAAATATCGAAATGAAAATCCAACGTGTGATAATGGTTTCTAAAGGGAATCATTAGTATTCATTTCTGGATGTGGCAATTAAACTATTACTGTCCAAGTCAAGACTATTTTGCTGAGAAACAATGAGATATTATATTCTATGCACCCTCACTTTTTCAATTATTAGTCATGACATCCTAAATTTCTCAGTAAAGATTACACAGCATCACCCTCCAAGTGTCCGGACTGCAAAGTGTCTGGGGATTATCCCTACAGCAATCAGTATAATGGGACTGATCCTTGACTGAGACTTCTAGATGAAAACAGTAACTTCTAACACTTACATGAATCAAACATGGTCCAAGCACCTGGGCAATGGGAACATTCATTCAGTTGTAACTTGCACAATCAGTGCATCAAAAAAATGAAACTAAATTTGCTTCTGGAAACCCAAGTGGTGTCTTATTCCAATACAAAGGCATTCCTCGTTTTGCTTACCAGAATACTAAACATTCATTTCCAAAAAGAATTTGAGTGGAAAAGACCCATTGTAATAAACATTTCAATGGCTATTTCAACTGCCATCTGTATTCCTCTCAATTTTCCTCAAACGTTTGAATCCCCTAAAAAGGCACCTGTGACATTCACTCACGAGAACAACCATGTCTTTTCACTTCCTCTCCCAAAAAACAATGCCAATTTGCAAAGGGAATAAAGAAAGCCACGCTACACTTGCTATGCACTTCAGAAACTACTTCCCATTGTGTCCTACAGTAATGATTGCTGATGAGCAAGTTCTCCCTGTTGCAGAGGTATTTTTCCTTGGGATGAACATTATCATGAACATCTTGTACAAAGATCACCGAAACGCTGCACTTTGATAGCTAATATAAGCAGATTCATGGTCTATCTAAACGATTGCTAAAATTACTCATAGCAAAATTCTTTCCTTTCCTGGTGCATGATGTGCGGGTTCCTCTCCGATAAATCTCAGACACTTACTATAACCAAGACATGTCTCTGTATGCATACGAAAATGCTTTCAGTCCATAAATGCAATAGTTTCACCTACTGAGAGAAGACGAAGTCATTTGGTGCGACAACATACTGAATTTCTGTTGAAACAAAACTGTAGACCGTGAAATAGCAACCTGTCATCAGATGTTGGGAGTCTGATGTTCATCAGCGGCAGCTAAAACCACCCTCTCCTCCCACCTATGTCTGAGGGAATTGACAGCCATCTGCATGCAGGCCTGGCCAGGCTACATCCTGCAGGTGAGGACTAGAGTTAAACTCTGCAACGCTGTTTAAGATCTATTTCACTAGGGTTTAGGGCTGTGTACTAGGAAGTTTAAAAACAAAACAAAACAAAACAACAAACCTAAAACTAAAAAAAAAAACAACAAACCCAAAAACAACTCAAAAAAACAAACGAAACAAACCCAAAAACCAAAGAAACCCCACCCCAAACCCCCTACAAATAGAAAACCAAACCAAAAAAAGCCACAGAACAACCTCCCCTCATGCACACAACCCTGCTGTAAACCAACCCAAAAGAGAACCAAGGCTCAATATTCTCTATTCATTTCAGGTAACTTCAGTGCAGGTGTTCTCCACTGCAATCTTTCTATTAAAAACGTGCACACTGTAACTGGAGAATGGACCCAAAGCCACATTGCCCTACTGCACTTCAATGTAAACGTGAGGAATTCAGTTGCCCTTTGGAGGAGGCTTACAATGAACAGAGCCCAAGAGCCCGACACCGGGTAGGTATCTGAAAGGCACTATCCAGAACATGTGGCATCATGAGTCTTTAGCTTTGTTTGGACAAACTGTCCTCGGAGATGGTACTGAGGACCTTTTTGCCCAGTGGAGAGAGTTTGCGTGGCTGGTGCATAACGCTTTGACGAGGTAATCAGACAGGTAAGCAATTAAGATCATCAATACGAGCCACCGTCTCAGCCGAGTGCTCTGAATCCAGAATACCTCTTAAGTTGGGCAATGCCTACGGTAAATGACTGATGTGTTATTTTGATTTGCATCCCATGGCTCAGATCCTGGTATCTAGAACTCACCTTCCCCATGAGAAAGGGATTTCTGCAAACTCTAAGCAGCCTCTCCGGCAGCAAGTGAAATGGAACAGATCTGACCTTACACTAAACATCTGAGCTACTTTTTAAAATACTGGCACCGAGACATTGTTACTCTGCTTTGATATGATGCCAAGGGAAAGCAAAGAGCCACTGAACTACATCTAGAAGTCACGTCCCTTTTTCAATAATCCTTGTAATACGTTGTACATAACTTAAGGATGTTACAAAAGACAACAGACTATGATGTCATAAAATAGTAATATTCATGTGAAGGTCTTAACACATTCATGCTTATTAGTGTCATAAATCAGAAAAATTACCAAGAAACATGTAAGTGATGCCACAAATGAATTATGTACAGCAACTTGGGTATGGAGAAAGGCATTAGGGTAAAATTAACAAGACTTTTGGCTCACAAGCACACAACGTGGCTGCTGTTCTTTATTACAAGTTAATGTTTTGATAAAGTTCACTACAGTGCTTTTTTCTTAAAAACACAGAGACCTCACTTTTAATGTGCAACTGTTGGCATTTTGCCCATTATAGACATAACAATTAAAAAAAAAAAAGGTATCACCAATCTACATGCTTTTTCCTTAACTCCTTTGTTGCTGGATGTCTCAAATACTACAAGTCAACTTTTTCTTTGAAGGCCAAGGAAAAAAATAACTTGAGACATCTGATATTTTAGTCATGCAACTGTGATTTATCTGTGGTACTCAAAAAGCCCTCAGGACAAAAATCAGTAACTGCATTCAATGTATTTACAAATCACATTCAACTGTCTCATGTACAGCTGCATAGCTGTGTTTTTACTTTAGCTTACCTTTAGATCTAATAATTTTCTGCTCTTTTGCCAAGTACTGCAACATTAATTTGTTTTAGTGTTAATTCACTTCCCTTTCCACCATATCTTTTCTTAACCAGCCTTCTATATTTGACACAATCCAATTCTCTGCCTTCGCATTTTTCGTGCAGACGTGTCCAAGCAGTGTTTGCCATAAAATGTGTCCATGTTGTTCAGGGCAATACTACTGCTACAGAGGTCCTTGTCTCTTATGTGCCAATGAGATCTCTATATATTATTCTCCCAAATAGGAAAAAGGGGTACAGAATAAAAGTCTTGGCTCCAAAGGCAGCAGCAGACTCAAGACGGTCTTCCCAAAATCCGAATACAGCGAGGCAGAGCCAGGAGAAACAGCAGTGCCTTAGGAAATGGATCGCCCTCCTGTAGGACAGCTCACCGCACAGTATTCTGGGACATAATGAGGGACACATCATTTCTTTCCTCTGTTCTATCAAACGTGTTCCCCACATCACAACTAGAGATGGATAATGATGGATAAAGAGCAAATTTAACTCTTGCTATCTTTACAAAAGATTCAGAAACAATTCTTAAAGTCATCCTAACAAACAAGCAAGACATGAATTCAGAAGACTCCTGCAAAGGAATAAAAAATTAGCTCAAATGTCTGTTGCCACTTAAACTATGTATATAATCTATGTCATCTTATTTAAAAATATAAATTAGTATGATTCATGGAAATGTTTCCTCTCTTGTCAAATAGGAACATTCTCTTTATAGCCTCATCAGGTCAAAAGCATGGTCAAGCCTGTGGTGCTCATTGACCTGAAGGGAAAACTGAATGTTTAAGACCGAGAATATCCTTTCTCTAGTTGAAAATGGAAAGAATGAAACCTTCCCCAAATGTCTTTTCAGTCAGATAGCAGTTTTTACTTATATTTATTAATAATATTTCATACTTTTCTTAGTTGTGATCATCAACTGCAGAAGGCTGAGATGTAGGAGATTTTTTATTAATGTAAGGCAGAAAGCTTTCTCCTGTACTGTTTTCACCTGAGTCTGAAATACATTTAGAAGCCTAGTCAACAAATGTATATAACTTTGAATTAGAGAACTGGCTCATCAAAACTAAATACAGCACACCATTAAACAATATTAAAACTGTACAATATTGCTGCTTTCCAAAATTAAGTTTACCAAGTTTTTAAAAAGGTGTATTCGTGTTTCCTGAGACAGTATTTTATTACATTTACTGGACCAATAGCCAAGTCTACATCTCTCATCTGCTCATAAACATTGCACACATGTGACTCTTTCCTTTCCTTAACATGATAAATTAAAAAAAACCCAACAAATTTCTTGGGGGCTTCAAATGCATCTACTACAGAACACTAAGGGAAATAAAAACAGTCCAGGAAAGCAGGCAGGGAATGGGGCATAACACCATAACACCTACCCCCGCCGCTACTCATGCTGCTTTGCTTGGTGACCCCGAGGAACGTCCCTCCCCGGTCAAACAGGAGGAGATTCCCTGCGGAAGCCAAAGGGAGGCCGTGAAGAGGCTCCGCTGGCCCCGCTGCCAGGGCCGAGGTGGGCAGCCCGGCATCGCGCAGGGCAAGCGCCTTCCGAGCCTCCCCACCAGCAGCCTCTCTTCCTCCTGGAACCCCTACAAGCCTCCGTCTGTCCAGACAAGAGAAGCCATCTCGGCCTCTCCTGGGAAGAGGAATTCATGCTCTGACACACAAGCACACAGCCAGAAATGCCGCAGCCCCGGGTTTTCCAGCGACGCGGCTGCAGGGGCCGCTCTGCCATGCAGGCGGGACAAGGGGGCACGCAGGTCAGCAAAATATCAAGGGCAGCAAATTGTTCAGTGACTATTTTGTTTACTGTGCGAGAGGCTTTTGACTAGGAGGGGCAGTAATTCTTTCCAGCTTGCCTTGGGCAGCGAAAGCTATAAAAGTGTTTGTACTTGACTGGTGTCTAGGGAAATCAGACCGAGTCCTAAGTCTGTTTCTTTATCAAGTTTGCCAAGCAGCGCGCTATGTGTGGCACACTTTTATATATGGGGTTTTTTTCCTCTCTCCCTCCTGCCCCAATTATTCCACATAACACGTCCAGAAAGAGTATTAAGCATGCTAGTCCAAAAGCAAACAAAAAGCAGGCAAACCAACCCCTCAGACACTCAGTATTTAGCAAGGGTTTTTTCCAAAGGTGTACAATCAGAGCAAGAATTTGCCCTCATCTTCACAGGAAAACACAACGCAATGCAGATTCCTTGTGAGAATAATCTCTCTCAGGCTAAAGATTTGCATGACAAGTTGAAGGAAGCAGTAAGTGGCTAAAAAATAATTTTATCTACAGCTTGGCAGAAGTTAAGTGACAGTGCCCACTAGCAGGCATTACCGATGATAAAAACAGAAATATGGATTTTTAAAGTTTATTTATGGACTGTTATGAAGTTTATGCTGCACTGCTATCAGATGTTAAATGAGAAATTACAACACAGCTGGTGACAACAGGGAATTTCAGTAATAACCTTGAACAACCATTTTATCTTTCCCCCTAACCCTTATCTAGGAAAAAGTACAATTTTTGTCAAAACTAAAACTGAAGTCAACTGTAAAATATTAACATTCTTTGAAGAATAAGAAGGTGACTTTGGCTAACACTGATCCATTTACAGAGAGGAACAATCCACCTTTCAAAATGAAAGTGTTCATTTAACATGAAACACTAAAATGATTAAAAATTCAACATATTATAAATTGTGATTATTACATGCAACTACCAACAATAACTCAGAGAAAAGTGCTTTGTCTTTTAGGTTATTTTGATAGTGCACAGTAGATTGAAACTAATTATAGTGTCAAGGTCTTCATCATTATGTAAGTCAATGCCCACATCAGTCAATTTACTAAAAACATTACATACACATGACAGAAATGATTTATGGCACAACTGAACAACTAAAGGAGGGCAGCCACAATATTAGGGTGAATTTAAGCAAGACCTGAAAAGCCTGAACCAATCAGCCATAGCCTGTTAACGTAGTAAGTCCCATCAAATCAATCGTAAGTTCTTATAACTCTATATAAAACTTTAAAACCTAAAAAAAATTAAATCAGCTCGTTATTCTATTTCCTCCCCCCCCCCCCCCCAACTTCTAGGCATTATTACTGCACTGCTCTGTTAAAATTGTTGGATGGCATGGACTGGAAATTTGAGTTCATGTTGTTTTCCAAAACAACACAAAGACTGAAGCCGTTAAAGTAAACTTGTTATTATTTATACTTGCTTTGGATGAGGCAAGAGAGGAAAAATTGAAAGAAACTGCTACAGAAAAGAGAAATGCATGAGTTTTCATTTGTGATTTCATTTGAAAGTTGAACAAAAAAACCTTCCTGGATAGGCATCTCAAATTGATACTTAATAAATAAAATATCAACAACCAAAGATGAGCTTTTCCAGAGTAAAGTCACTGTGTTTGCAAAGAAAGTGGTAAAGGGGAACAAGTAGATACCAGAAACCTCTGTACTACACACTGATATTGATTTGGGAGAGTTTGGTATGCATGAGAACTGCAAGACTGCATCCTGGGGAAATGAAAAGGAGCTATGACACGGCTTCTGATGCCTGGAATCTTTCTATTGAAAAGAGGATTTGCTCCTGTGGCTTTTCCTAAAATTTTTCATGGCTAAAAGAAAAGAAAGGAAAAAAAAAAAAAGAGGAAAAAAAAAAAGAGGAAAAAAAAAAGGGGGGGTGGGGGGAATCAAGGCTGACAAAGCATGAAGCATATCCCAGTGTCCCCCCTCCTTGACAGTGTATCCCCTGCCCCTCTATAAGGCTGCTCTGCAGAGACTCTGATAGAAAACGAAAGGAAATGTTTCTAAACTGACAGGTCTAAGGGAATACGTGACTGGTCTCAACGACCGCACGCAGGCAAGGGGGAAATGCTTCTGCCAAGATAGTTATGGCCTTGGTCGTACCACCACGGGTTGCTCTCATTCGTTCCACTGCTGACTACAGTTCCACTAATACTGTCATATTCCCAGTCCTTTCTTAACTGTCTACAGGCAAGTCCTTACTTATCCTTTCAACTATACCAACACAATGCTTGCAGAAATCAATTTTATCTTTAAGATACTGGATTCTGACATACAAGTAAATTAATGGTCTACAACAAACACTATGCATCTTCAGGATCTGAGATGGATTTGAAGGCGTATATAACAAGCAGAATTGACAAGAGATCCTTAACAAAGATTTCCGAACACATATAAATGTTATCTATCTAGATGTTTATCTATGTATTTTTACAGTACATTGAGGTTACCAACAGAACAAAACTGCAACCACTCAGGCTGGAATTTGCCATCAGAGAATTTTGTTTCTTTTTCTTTTGTCTCAGCATATGGGTCTCAGCCATTTCTGAAAGTGACAGTAGGAAAAACAGTTGCTTTACTCCTACAGATGCCCATGCTAACTACCTTAACAAGGCCCATCACAGGGATGGGGTGCTGTTCTTGACTGTTGACTATCTTTAACTAGTCTTCACTTCAGCCAAAAGAGACCAGTCTTGGATCCAGCTTCTCCTAGACAACCGTAAGGAAACAGAACGACTCTTAATTCCCAAAGCCCCTGACCTCATGGGAGACAACACGTGCCGCCCTTGAAACCATATTTCATCACCAGTTTTCTCTATGCAAGTGGCAGAGCAGTACCTTATGCTAAAGGGGACACAGAGGCCACAGTTCTGGAGCAGATGAGCACTGGAAAAGGATGGTTATGTGGCTGCTCAGAGAACATATACCATGAACAATTCCCCTGCTTCCAAATTCTGCAGATCTGCAAATCTGAAAACTGACAACTATACAGAAATCCTGAAACTTTTAAGTAGTATTTTGACTACTTAAAACTTAAATTTTAAACCAGCAATCATTCAAGAAGGCAGCACACAAGGGCAACAAAGAGCGCGCAGAACACAAGATTCAGTACATCTCTGTTCAGTGGCAGGAAGGCATCTATTATCAGACGCAGAATGGGCCTGAAATGCAAAGAAAGCCAGCATTGTTGCAGGCGTTACTGGGAACATCCTAACTGCTTGTTACAGTTATTCAAAGAAAGATGAGCTGGGACAACCCCAAAATAATATCTTTAAAACTGATAAAGCTTAATTCTTGCAATACAACTGAAACTGAAGCAAGCCCGTGAAGCACTTAGGTACTACTCAGAAAACTCACGGATAAGAAACGGCTGGAGGTTGGCCTTCACAGCCCATCTCGGCAAGCTCTCTATAGAGCAGCAGTGAAAGATGCAGTCAGCCTTTCAGACGTGGTTGTCTTGGAGACACCAGAACACACTGTATTGATGACAAAGGAAACAAAAAGCTGGATGCACTTTCTAAGGCTTTTTAGTCTGCTCTCTTTCATGTGGAGTTTACGGAGGAGGGCCTCCCTGGGATGGGTATGCGGAGAATGCTGGCAGCAGGACTAGCTCATTGAGGCAGAAATCCGCACTTGCTTTGGACAGTGTTTCGCGCAGCCCCAGAGCACCCTTTATCCCCAGGAACGTGTGGTATGGCAGCTCCAGCAATTCTGGCAGGCTCACATTTCTCCCTTCAAAGGTTTAGCTCTGCAAAACTGTTAAACCCTTCCACCTAAGGATCTTTAAGTTAAAGCAAGGGCCCTGGAGCTCCTCTGGGGACTCTCCATTTATCCTAGCAGCCTTCTGCTAGGTTCCTTCCAAACTGTAGGCGGAAATCTGGAAACACTGTTTGAGGTAACAGAGCCACAGAGTTTCCAGCAAGTAGCAGAGGAACAGCTAGTGGCATTTAGGCTGTAACTATGAAAACAGAAACTTCTCTCTAACATCTTTATCAATGACACAGACACTGGGATCGAGTGCACCCTCAGCAAGTTTGCGGATAACACCAAGCTGAGTGGTGCAGTGGACACACCTGAAGGACGGGATGCCATCCAGAGAGACCTGGACAGGCTGGAGAGGTGGGTCTGGGTGAGCCTTATGAGGTTCAACAAGGCCAAGTACAAGGTCCTGCACCTGGGTTGGAGCAACCTTGGTATCAATACGGGCTGAGGGACAAAGGGATGGAGAGCAGCCCTGCCGAGAAGGGCTTGGGGGTACTGGTGGAAGAAAAGCTGGACATGAGCCAGCCATGTGCACTGGCAGCCCAGAAGGACAACCGTCTCCTGAGCCTCATCCAAACTGGCATGGCCAGTAGGTCGAGGAGGGGGATTCTGCCCCTCTGCTCCGCTCTGGTGAGACCCCACCTGCAGTGCTGCGTCTGCTCTGGGGCCTCAGCACAGGAGAGACACGGAGCTGTTGGAGCGGGGCCAGAGGAGGGACACAGGGATGATCCGAGGGCTGGAGCAGCGCTGCTGTGAGGGCAGGCTGGGAGAGGTGGGGGTGTTCAGCCTGGAGAAGAGAAGGCTGCGGGGAGACCTGATTGCGGCCTTTCAGTACTTAAAGGGGGCTTATAAGAAAGATGGGGAGAAACTTTTTAGCAGGACCTGTAGTGACAGGACAAGGAGAAACAGTTTTAAACTGAAAGAGGGGAGATATAGACTAAATATAAGGAAGAAATTCTTTACATGTACAGGTGGCGAAGCACTGGCACAGGTTGCCCAAAGAAATGGTAGAGTCCCCATCCCTGGATACATTCAAGGCCAGGTTGGATGTGGCTCTGGGCAACCTGATCTAGTTGCAGATGGCCCTGCTCGTGGCAGGGGGTTCGGACTAGATGGGCTTTAGAGGTCCCTTCCAGCCCAGATTGTTCTATGATTCTATCTTACTGCAAGAGAGAGATGCATGGGAAAGAATTTCAAATGAAAGTTTGTTTTTTTAAAAGAGACCATGAACGGTAAATCTTTCCTATTCCAATAGCTAAGTAACTCTTGTAACTCTAATGTGTAACTTCCATACCAAACTGCTGGATCCTGTCTTTGTGAGATAGGCCAAGCATGTAATTTTTGTCCCCCTTTAACCTGCTTGGCGAGGAAGGCTATTACCATGAAGCAGCACTCAGTCTGAATGGACCTCTTCTATGCTGCACTGCAATATGTGCATCGTGTACAAGGACCTTTTCAATTTGTACTACTTTTCATTGATAATGTAATTCAGACCTACATCAGAGGATGCCATGACAACAACAGTAACTACTGGCTTTAGATACTCTGTCACATGCACCTATCAGTCCTTGAATTAAGCGCTAACACTTAGATCTAGCTGGATAGCATGACAACATGAACCTAAATATATAAGCTGCAAGGCTTCTGGCTCCCTGTCTCCACATCTAAACTTCTTGTAAGACAGGCATGATGCTGACTTACATGCAAAGAGAGTGCAAGGGTTGTAGCTATTTCTCAAAAAAAAAAAAAAGATGGAAGGTCTCACCCTGCCACAGGTCGTCTGCTTGCATGAATGTTTATAAATTTCCTGATTTCATGGGCTGCTGACTTTTATATGCCCACTTTCAAATTCTGTGAGTACACCAAAAATTGTGCATGATATATCAACATTTAGTTCTGACTGACAGTAGGATGGGTGAAGAGGAGACGAACAGGGAAAAATTGATAATTTTCCACATCATAACCTCCTCTGCCTTCATGCTGCTCCTCTCTTTTGTCTGTACAGTTGACTGAAAAGGAGGGAAGGAATGCGGCTATGCAAACATAAGTGTTAACTCCTTGCCTTCCTAGTCTGTTCTGAAGGGTTATAAAATAGACAGATAATAAGTACCTGACAAAGGGATATTGGAATAATCAGCACCACCACCATCATGCCTTAGAAGACCTCTCAACATCTTGACATAAAACTATGCATCTGTAGTAGATGATTGCTACCCTCTCAGAAGTATGACTGGCCATAACAGAAAACCTGGGTCAAACAATGCAAAAGACACTCAACCTAATGGGATCAACTGCTGCTGGTGTTTTTCAGAATCAGACCTACCTCTACAATAAAGCATCGTTAAGATCACCATCTCTCTTAACTTTGGTCCATTTGTCTTGCCAATAAAATGCAAACCAGTATGTTAACTGAATTTCTGACAAAAGCTGTGGTTTTGGGGACTGCTAAAAATCAGACTATATATAGATACCACAATATGGATTTTGGACTCTCATTTCAGGCATCACATAGCTTAGGTATATCCAGATCAGGCCAAACGTCACCAAGGCGTCACCATACGTCTCAGCTGGAGAGTCTGTAATTTCAACAAGGTTAAAAAAAATCCTGAAATCCTGTCCACACATATACCCCCCAAAGTGTGCCTCAAACACCACCCAAAGACACCAGTTGACTGTACGCTCTCCAGGGCTCAGTCTGTGGCGCTTGCTTTTCTGCTAAGGCTTCAGTATCCTCCAGCAATCTTTTCTTGCAGAGGCATACTATGAATAAGGCATACTGCCTCCATATTGACTATATCATTTACACTCACAGTGAGAAGTTTACTTAAATGGTTGACAAGTCCCTTTTTTCTATGTCTGTAATGTCATGGGTGCATACTTGAAACAAACAAGATCTACCCAGCACCCCAGCTTTTTCTTGGGTACAAGCCAAATATCCAAGGAATTTAGATTGACCACTTATGGCTGCAGCATCCTAATGACCAGTCGTTCTTTCTGAAGTGCAGTCTTTGACTTGTCAATCATCCAAAAGTTGTATAATGCAAATCTGCCACTATTGCCTTAAAAAAATTCAGCAGTGCAAGTACAAATCTGAAAACTGTGTTACTTTGCCAGACTGGGCCAATCTGGCAGACACAAAAAAAAAAAAAGAAAAAAGAAAAAAAAAAAAAAAAAGGGTCACTGATGCATCATTTAGAGTTTCTTTGATGATGAGTAAATCGATACACTCTGTATAGATGACCTATTCCTTGGTGTAGCTACCTGGTGTACCTGAAGAATCTCTGACAGTACAATTGAGCAGGATTCATGAGGGAAAAAAATACTCTATTTGCTCAGTTAGTAAACTTAAAACCCCAACTATTTACAGGGAACCTAAAAACCTAACTATCAACAAGGAACACCAGTGGTAGAGTGCAAGATCCTGCCTCCCACTGAAGGGTCCACCGATAAGGATGCAAGTGAATTTTATGCTGATATCGTGATTCTTGCTGTGAAGTTTATAGGAACTAAGTAGTCAAGCTATGCTATCACCATTTCAAACATCGATCCCAACAGTAAAGACCAGGTTCAGAAACACAGGAGTATGTTATGGTGATGATGCATACACCATACAACATCCTTTCTCCACCCACTTCCACTTTTAAAATAAATGAAAGAAATATTATGTGAGATTCATATACTAAACAACAGCATCCATTTTGCGACATTGTGTTAGAGACACATTCTAATGGGCATGCAGAGCAACTGGAGGATGAACAAGTTAGGCACTTGCATACACTTTTGCATCAAAATACTTTTCGGGTTTGACTCTCATCCACAGACTACCTCGTTTCTTTTAGAGGATGCTCTCAAATGCTGGTCAGAATTGGGACATGAGATGTTCTTTTACACATAGAATCCACAGACATTTGGTAAAACAATTATACAACCACCATAATGTACGTCCATGGTAAGGAATCTTTTAGCTAGCCCTTTAATCTTTTCCTATATCCAATTCAAAAAACCTCAAAACCACACACAAGTTTCCTGTTGACTCCCAGGGGGTAAAAAAGTTCTAATCCTACTTTTAAGACAAACTATAATTAAGATCTTCTACTACATCTATTTATAGCCAGGTGCAGTTGAAAAGATAATATACTTTTACTGATAACTGAATTGTTCCATTGTGCCCATGCCATATCAGATGTCTATTAAAATTACTTCACCATAGCAAAGATGGGAAACAGCAAATTAGAGGTTAGAGTTAGCATTCCCCTTTGCTCCAGCTCAAAATCTAGAGTTATTACTGCAGCTCAGTTTCCCAGACCTTTTGTAAGGGTCTGTGCCCCTTGTAGCTGATGCACACAGACTGCCAAAAGTTACCACTGACCTACCTACTACGTTCTGGTACAACAAAACCTAAAACCAACAAAAAGGGACATAACTGTAAGAACTAGAACATGGAATATTTTCTTCCTTCCTTTTCTCATATAAGAGAATGAAACCCTGCACACCTATTAACATCTGGACAATAAACCTCTGTATGTTTTCTGTATCAGCATCAATCAGCCAATGGACTAAATTTTCAGAAGACTAATGCCCAAAATAAATATTTCCAAACTAACATCTTGAAACTTTTATTACTAAGTAGAACAGGTCTTCTCATTCTTTGTAGCAGGAGTCACTTGCTTCCATCACTCTTTTTTATGGGAATTCTCTTCCTTATTTAGGCTTCAGCATTAAGAGCTGCATGTTTTATGGATATAACTCTAAACTCAGGTCTGTTTCCAATTTTCCAAAGCCAAACCTTCATCTTAACAGATACAGTTGGAATCACAGGAACAAAGGGTGCTCATGAAGGAATGACAGGTTTGTAATGTAAACATATACAGCAGTATACCACACAATCGAAAAGCGTATTTTGCAGCCCTAGCAAATACATAACACAATGAGGTCATTTGTAGGATTTGCCTGATTGACTGGAAAGCAAAGCCTGAACCAGCAAAATCATTTTTGTGTTAATATAAATGCTCTTAGTCAACAGGACTACTTACATGCTTCAAACTGGACATGTATAAATTCCTTGTGGAGATGCAGTCCTAGGCTTTTAACGCATCCCTGTATTCATACAGTAGCTGAAGTACTGAAGTTTTACACTCCTGCTGCTAAGATCACTTTTATAGCTCTAGCTAGTATTTACATCCATGCTGATCCTATGGTAGAAACTAACAGGATAAAAAAATGGTAGGATATGCAAGCAAAAAGGTATCTGTGACTCACTGTTTTGTTTAGTTATCTGCTTCCAAAATGGCAAAAAAATCACTTCAAACCCATCAGAGCAGGCTCTTAACACTATACTTTAACATTATTTCCTCTAGCTCATTTCCCCCTTACTTTTTTAAATCTACTCATTATATCCCTTCCCCATTTTCTTCAGATAAATGCCTTTTCTATTGTGTGGAGGCAAAGAAAAAAAAAAGAAAAAGAAATAAAAAAAGAAAAATAAGCCTGTATGCCTGCTGTGGGATTGTGTCACTGAAGCAGAGGGAAGTTCACTAGAATTATATACAGTCAGCTCTGCTCTATTCCCACCAACGCTCAGAGAGTCTTACTTTATAGCAGGGAAGAAAAATGAAAAGTTCTAACATACAGAAAATATGTATGGAGGGAAAAAATCAAAATAGGAATCCCAGCATATAATAAATATTACAGACACTGACTGTGTGCATAACAGTCTCCTAAGCAGAAGCAACAGGAACGCTACTTCTATAATCTACAGTCTTCCAATTTGCTTCCAAATTACAGGTGTGTATAACTCATGGAGTTGGGGGTAAATCATTGCTTAAACTCGGTAATGTCAAATAAACTATATATTAACAATTAAATGTTTTTCACCTCTAATGCAATTTTTTGTAACATCAAGCTTGACAAGTTCCTTTTCAGCTAAAGACACAGCTAAGTACACTTCACAGGAGAGATCTGGTTGCCTGTGAAGTTGGTAAATAGACTCAGAACCACTTCAGTTCTCACAGGAGAGTCATTCAAATTTCTGATGGACAGGAATCTTATTTTCAAAATCATTTCAACATTTAAGACTTCAAAATATATAAGGTTACTGCTACACTTATTCCAAAGGGGTCACATTCCTCCATTAGAAATTCTCCGGTAAAGAGTCAAAGTTTGCTAATAACACTGCTGAAAAACTTTGATTTTTCACAGACTGCATCTGTAATTGGTATTAAAAGCTCATTTTCCATTTTGAGATCAGGGGAAAAAAAAAAAAAAAAAAAAAAAAAAGACAGACTAAAAGACCAATAGCGAATTGAAAGTTTTTGTGTCAACTTGCTTCCATTACAAAAGGTTTTCTTTGGCCTTTATCCAAACACAAGTATTAGACACATAAGAGAACCTCACATACATTTAGAAGGACTATCAACAAGCATATTTTCAGAATTACAGATTACCCCTAACAAGATTGATATTGTTAGTAGTTGGGAATACAGAAAAATGCAGAATGTACTCGGAATGTAGAACAACAGTTTTTTGTGTACCTTTGAACATTTGCATTGTCTGTATACACATGCATGCTCTACACACACATACTAATAAATACATACGGATGCATATCAATGCCTTAAGACACCAAATGCTATTTATCCCAGTACTAAGTGGACTGTATATTTAAATCCTTTATACTGGGACACTGTTGATGATATAGCATTCATGTAAAGGCTCAAGTCTTCAGCTGATCCTCCAAAGAACCAGACCTTCAGAAAGTATCTGGCATATCTTTTACCTCACTTTCTATTCAATTTATCAAATAAATATAAACATTTTAAAGACGTCAATGACTGGCTGAAGATGGCAGAATTCACTTCAAACAACTGTAGTGAGTCCAAATGTCTCTTCATCTGGATGCCTTCTCTTCTCAACTGAAAGACAAACTGCTTTCCTAAAGGGTTAAGATAGGCTGGGCAAGCTGCCACCTAAAAGCAACTCCCTCTCCACTGGAGAGGCCAGAAGCCTGGACAACACACACTAGAAGCTTAACAATGAAGGATACGTTTTATATGAAGAACTATCTTTCATTAGGCCAACTCGTATAGTTTTAAAAAATGACACAAGATTTGGGGCATACAAACCCTTTTTTGTTTTAAAAACTTCACACTGTTATTCTCAGCTGGGCAGGGATTCTTATTTTGGAGCTAAGGAAAGGCAAATGTACAAAGTCAAAATATTTGCCCAGGGCTACTGTGCAAACGACCAGCAAACTAAGATCAAAGATCAAGTGGTTCTAGGCGTACATTTTGGGGGGGTTCCTTCCCCAGCTAATTTCACTTCTCTGATACTTCTGGAATGCGTGCACTGCATGAAGAGAGACTTGTGAAAATGCCTTGAGTGAGTTTTTGCAGGGCACATTCAAATCACAAAGACACTTTGGTGTCATCCACCAAATGAATACATTGGCTACTGATGATCAAAGGAACCAGTTCAAGTCACACACAAAAAAAAAAAACCCAAAAAAAAAAACCACAAAAAAAAAACCACAAAAAAAAAAAAACCACACCATGCCCCACTAATACTGTGTATGTTTTTAAAATTATCTGATCCACCCACGCAAGCATGTCCACAAAGTCAAAGAACAGCCATCTGCAAGGAGGAACAAAGCTTTTTTAGGTTGTTTGGGATTTCGTTGTTTTGAGTGGGTATTTTTTGTTTGGTTGGTTTGTTTGGGTTTTTTTTAATGATAACCTCACACTGAAACAGATTTGCTCTTAATAAGATTAACTGGACTGAAACAGCCGCCTGATTTTAGGCAGTGTTTCTGAAAAGGAGAGAGTGAGTCAGTATAGATTGGAAGTGGCTTATACATGCAGATAACCAGAGGGAAAATTACTGAAAAATCTGTTTACAGTTCTGAGGTTGAGACTGCCTACAGGTAAATAGTCTAAATGAGAATTAGTGTCTGAGGGTAACCAGTCTTTCAAAAATCTCTGATCTGATATAACCCTTCCAGTGAGCTATAGCTAGATGTCTGGGTACTCACCCCTCGGGGACTTGTACACAAGTCCTGACCTTGAATGGATACCAGCTGGCCTGGCAAAGGCTGCTACCACCGGATCCGAAATAGCCTTGATGATATACCCAGTGTGGGTCGCAATTAGCACTGCCACTTGATAAGGAGTAACAACGCCTCTAGTTTGCGTTGCAGTTCATGGGCACAAACAAAAAGCTTCCCATAAATTGTTGAGCGGTACCCAACTGAGCAGGAAGAATACAGAGGGAGGCTTTAATAGGCCATTGAAGAAAACTGTGATGAGCTAAGTATGAAACAGCAATAGAAATAATAGCGGAAGATTGCAAAACAAGGGCATAAGGCCTAATATATGAGAAGATGTGCCAGTTGGAAGCAGGAAGGAGCTAATGCTGGAACGGAGTGATCACAATGCAATTCTTAGAGCAATGAGTCAGATAAAAATACCAGGTTCCTGTTGCGTTTAGCCTGCGATGCATTTAGCTTCATTGCCTATCTAGGGATGCTGCCCCACTGTTTCGCTGCGCTCCTTGCTTGTTCCCCACAACACTGTGCCACCAGCTCCCACTCCCCCTCCCAACAAAGGGACCCACAAACCCACGCTCAAACTTGCAGGGGCTCAGGTGGAGACAGACTGCTGATTGCTTTACCTTCTCATCCTCTTTCCATACCCTGTAAGATACACCTCCAAAACCTCAAAAGTCTGAAGTTTAAGAACTGGACATCATGCTGCTAAGCACTGGAGACAGGCTAGGAAGCAACATCTTCCCAAAGAACATTGTCTGCACTTCGTAGAGGCTCTGCTTCACTCTTGGTACAACATCGCAAAGCTACAGTGGCAGGGAGCTATTAAAACTAAAGAGCATTGAACAAAGCTCAGTTAGAAGCCAGTGTAAAGTTTCCAATTCATACTTTTACCATTTATGGGAAAAAGTGACTTGTGATTACAGAAGGGAATCAAGTACGACCTGGAAGAGATGCAGTAAACTTTTTTCTAATTGTCTGAACCTCTAGATATGTTTTTTTCCTCTGTGTTGTCAAGATCTTACATAAACATTGAAGCTACTGAAAATACACCATTTCTCTCAAAATGCCCAAACAGCCAACAAAAACACAAATTTGGACAACTATGACAAGGCACTCCTCAATGAGGACCCATCCAGGTTTAAAAAGAGTACCAGCTGCTGAACACTGGCTAATGAAGATACACTACGTGGCACACCTGGAAATCCCCCTATGCATCCAAAGCCAGTCTTACGAGAAAGACGTTTCCTTCTTTGGAGAAGGCAGCTTTATTCTCTTTGAAAATTTCTGAGATTTGAGGTAAGAAATGCACGGAGACAGAAGGGAGCAAAATTAGCGGCTGGAAACTGAGCCCTTCAGACAAGCTGGCAAAAAAGATTACATACTTATTTCTTAACAGATATCTAACTGCAGAAGATGCAATACTTGGAAGGAGGTCTGCCTCAGATATGTCTGCTATTTGTGCTTCAAGATTAAGAAAGAAATCATGTATATGTGAATACTTTCTCAATTATTCTATTCATATATTTAGTTACTTTGACTCTACCTCTTCAAAAGTCATTCTTCCACTGACTAACAGGAGGGAGAGAAACACATGCCAGGACACAGGAGTAAGTACCAGGCTGGTCCTTCCACAGATACAAACCTGGTAAATACAGACTTAACTAGGCTGATGGTTTATGTACTTCAGTATACAAGATTAGCATCAGATGATGCAGGAGGTAGGACATGAGGCTGTTACAGCAAGGCTCCTAGGTCTGCTCCAGGATTTGCCTCTCGAATAATCTATACAGTTCATAAGAGTTCTTATTTAATAAGCATTTCACTAAATGGCCTACATGGTAAATTGATTGACCAGAAAGAATCAGTGCAGAATTCTGTCCTGCATAAAAAAGAATCATATCAATAACATCTATAAAGCTATTCTCAGCTCGCAGCGTTGCAATCAAAAAACAAACCAAAACACATTCTCACAGTCTGGATATATGAAATATTTAACACTGGTCATGTAAATATTGTTATTAAAATAAATATCCACTATTCCTTCTGCATTCAGAAACAACGTTTAGTGGCAACAGTTATGTCCTTCCAGCTGCACTGACAAACATGGTATCTTCCATCCTGTCACTAACAGATGATTGCTATAATGATGATGATTTACAGTGACCATACTTGATGAATACGACGGCATAGTGAAGAATGCAACGTTTCTCTATTGACTTGCTGAAGTAACTGATGAGGCCAAAATGGGATTTACAAGTGAAACAGTTTGAGATAAGCACAAAAGAATTCACTTTGTTCCAAGCAATCACTTTGCTTTTTCTAGGAGGACTCTGAACAACTTAAGGTTTTACAGTTCCGCAACAGCATAGATGCAAGACAGCTGCTTTCAGAGTCACCCTTAGCACTTCCAGTAGCAAATATGCCTGCGGATAAACATGTGCCTGAGGGTTTGATTTGCCTCTCAAGTATAAAAGTTTGTGAAACTGTTTCTTTTCATTTTAGGTTGTTACTTCAAAGGTAGTTTAAGGGTTAGAAAATGAGTATAAATTAAACTCAAAAG
Source organism: Podiceps cristatus (assembly GCA_000699545.1). Classification (NCBI taxonomy): domain Eukaryota; kingdom Metazoa; phylum Chordata; class Aves; order Podicipediformes; family Podicipedidae; genus Podiceps; species Podiceps cristatus. Next base: position 15,709 of record KL256459.1, on the reverse strand, counting down.
TAATTCTTAGGAGCAGAGCAGATCATACTTTAACGGCCTTTACAGAAATGTAACATTTGTGTTTCTTGCATTTCAGACAGTGATATCCCAACTGGTAGACCCTTTTTATGTATCCTGTAATACATCAGGTGTTAGTTGCCCAAACTGGCTATTTCATTATAGGTTTTGAACTCTGTCTCACTTTCTTTTCAAGAAAGCCTGAAACTTTACACTTAATTTTTATTTACTTACAAACCCATCTGTGTCCTCCCCTTGCCTCCCTGCAATGCATCGGCTTCTGAATGGTGCTGAGCAACCTCCTCGTTTGTGTCTTTATTAATACTTTAGATAAATTTATTTTATTTATTAATACAGAGAAAGTGTAAAAATCAGGAGGCAACACCACAAATTCCAGCTCCTCTACTTATATCCAGCCTGGTTACTTACCAACATTATTATCCTAAGAAAAGAAAACTATTCTTAGAGAAACAGCACAAGTTACGGAAATATTTACTCTTTGGCCCTAAAAAGCATTCACTGAACAGTCAAGTAACAATGCAGAAACAACAACAAAACAAATTCACCATGTCCATCTTCTAGGGATAAATCTGCACAAACAGCTTTTCCTCATTAGATACCAGCATTTAAAAACAAAAACAAATAAAATGCTGATTTAAGTACTGCTGGTTTTTTTAGTCTCTCAAAAAAGACTACTCATTTGTCTCACCCCTGATCATTTAGGTGTTGCGCTGTTACTTCTGAATTCAACTCAAGAGAGGGGGACAAAACCACAAAGACCGTTTAGTGCACAAGGCAGAGGCTTGTTAACGCTACCACTGGACAAAATCCTCGCAGAAGTAAGATTGTGGCTATTGATGTTCATTATTAAGGTGGTCAAGAAACATTCCCATGTTTACACTATGGAAAAAGCCTCTCAGATCTGAATTTGAAGCCACCAACAAGCAAAATGGTTTTTTTAGAAATCCTTTTTAGTGGATTAAAGCATCTTTTAAGTCATACAATTTATACATGGTTAATTTTGCAAGCAATGGAAAAAACAAAACAAAACAAAAAATAAATAGCATTTAATGTAAGGATTGGTAGCTTCAACTCAAATTATTACCTCTTCTTGAATAGAGATACAGATATATTCGTTTATTTCCTTAATGCTTTCACATTTCTGCTTCTAAAACAGAATTTTCAGGACAAGGTATGCTAGACAATGTGTAATAGGCATAATATTTTTAGCCTATACATGATAGAGATGCTAAATACTATAGGAAGCCCAGGGCTATCCCAGGACTATGAGAAGTCAGGAAATATTTTGGGTCTCCCTTTGAACTTTTAAGAATTAAAGGCTAATCTTCTTTTAAAAAAGGGAGATTGCTTGAAGCTTTCCACAGTAGATAAAATCTTTTACTAGATGAACTACATCACACCATTTAGAGTCAGTCACACCGGTCATCTTGGAATGAAATATAAATCATCTGGGTAGAGGTTGAAGAGCGATTATTCTGACTTCAGCTCTTGCACATGCAAACTTCTGCCTGAGCTCCCCGAATTCAATGGGGGCTTGTGCTCAGCCACACTTTCCCAGCCCATACCCTCATCTAATTATAATTTTTGCATCCTCTGGTCCTGCAGAAATACCCTTACCTTCCTTTGTGTTAAGGCACTAAATACAGTAATTTACGTCTAATTAACGGAACTGAGTCATAACGAGCTTCTTTCTTTTACGGGACTTGAATGTTAAATGTCCAAAATAACCAGTGAAACACGGCTTTTAGTCCTGCTCCGTGTGTGAAGTTTCTACAGCACAAAGCTGTTATTCAGGCCTCCTTGCTTTGCATACAGTCGGAGGGTCGGGGGTTATTCACACTGACAAATTCTTAAGATGGCACGCACAGAGGGGTTTCGCTGCCCGCGAAAGGGCTGCGCATCTGCCCGAAGAAAAGCGTGAGATAAAGCAGTTCTGCTGATCTGAGATGAACCACCAAGATGTCATAGGTAAATCAAGGCTATCAAAGAAACCAACTGAAGCGGGAACAAAGGCATGCACAAAAACGGTAACAAGAAAAATAACACGAGCTTCTCAGAAACTGTTGCTGATTCAGTGAATCAAGCCACAATAACACAAAACAAATAAGCACAATTTAAAGATACTGACCAGTCATCCCAAAACACAGGCCAAGTTCTTCCCACCTACCCTACTTGCATCATTGTGTTTTCAGTCACATGGACAATGCTGATGGGGCACATATTACACAAACACCAATTCATTACTATAATCAGGAAGATCAACACCAGCCTAAGCAGGACCAGGTAACCCACCAACCTCAGACAATTTCCTTCTCCCATGTCCCATGTGAGGTACCAAAACTTTGGAAGAGAAGTCGTCAAATAGGCCCTTCCACCTGCACAGCGCAGACTGCTCCCCCCACCCCCTTCCCCTTCAACTATGGATGGACATAGAAAATGATGAGTAACAGACTTTTTATCTCAGATTACTATTTTGTGGGGTACCAAATGTGACAAATACTCAGAATTATCTTTTTAATTCTTCCTTATCAAAGTAATTCTATGTATTAGTTCTAACATTAGATTTAAACATGATTTTTTCCACACCAATTTTAAGAAGAGTATCTTCTTTAGTGTTAAACTATCATGCTTGATGTCAAGTGACATGTAAATAGTTATACAACCACCTACTCATTTTTATCTGTAGTTCACCAAAAGTGCTAAGTTGTGACAGCAAAAATAAACCCTCATCCTAAAGTTATTAATATTGAAATTGTAGTACGGAAACATTGAGAGATTAGATTGTGTCAGTACGGTCACCTTACCTGCAGCAACCTGCATTTCCATACGCACTGTTGCCTCTAATTTTGCAGCCACCCTCTCCAAAGATGTCACAGAACAAAGAACAGCTTGAACATGCCCAGTGTTTTGTTTTCAGCTGTTCTGATTTATCTCCCCTCTCCCTTTACATCATTCTTTTTATGCAAACTTGTGCTAGTAAAACAAAATGATAGTTTTTATACTATGAAATTAATGCAATATGATTTACTGAATAAACTTTTTAGGTTTTTTGGTTACAACAGATTGAGTATATTAAGTAAGAACTACACAGCTTTCCCCCTGTGTTGGTCAAAATAAGTGATTCATATTGAGCTAATAATCTAGTTGCTTCATAAAAATATTTAAATTGCTTAATAGAAAGAAAAAGTTATTATTTTTCAATTGGTTAAAAAGCACTATTTGTTGAAACTGAATTATACTAAAAGCACTTTTAATTTCATAATCATATGAAAAGAAAAAACAATGTACGTTTAAAAAATCATGGCTGTCCAACATTCATTTTGTTAATGTACTATTCTATTCTTCCATGTTAATGGTTTATTAATGTAGTTTTCAAATAAATTTATCATATAAAGAAAACAATTTAAGTACATCACACTATATTAAAGCTAATCCTCATTTGAAAAAATACAGGTAATGAAGTAAATGCATAAGTGGAATTGCTTTCAGAAGCAACACGAGCTCTCAATCAATTAAAGAACTGGTTAATCAAATATGAATATTCTTATTAAAATTACTGTAGTCTCTTAAACCCAAGCACAGAAGATACGTAATTTTCCATTTTCCTCCACATATTTTCCTTTATACAAAAGCAGAAAAAAGAGGTGACATATCGAGAACTACGTATCATGAGTTTTCCAAGGATCCTCTTTCTGCAACCAATCCGGTTCTGCTCCTTTAAAACTGAGTCAAACAGATTTGCAAAGGTTGATTATCATCATTTGCATACAAAATGCATTTTTACTGCAGGAGTACACAGGGTAGATAAAAAGACAAGGGGGAGGACAATTGCTAATAAAAACATATACCAAATGTGAAAGACTATTTCCATAACCATTTTCCCCCAGTAATCCAGATGAGCACACTACTAGAGCACAGCACTGGCGCTCTGCTGATGAGACCACTTTGTTTGCTAAGAGCATAAGGTTCAGGCTGATGTATGCCACGTTTTCTCAGAGATTCCAAAAGCACAGTTGCCTGGAAGAGATGTTTTTGAAATAGCATACACAGCGTTTCTATCAATAAAATACAACACAAGGTGCATCAGAGATTACATGACTCTCTCCCGAAAGAACAAATAAAAAGCCTAACCAAAGCAGCTACACATAAGTTTCTCCTTCAGTATTTGCAAAGGACTTCAGTAATATCAAATTTGGTTTCTTTAATGTTTACTTTATTTGTATTATTTTCTACTTTCCATTTTAACAATTTATAACATCATTTATGTAATTAAACTTAACTATGAAGAAAACCTTGGTTGACTGACAATATATCAATAGATGACATTGTTGTGTTAAAATCAGATTGCTTCAACGTGTTCTGCACTAGACCCAAGAGCGTCTTACCTTCTCCTCAACTATGAAAATTGAATGTAAAAGCTTACTTCCTCACATAGGTTAAAGTTTAAGTGGGTATAGTAAGACTATACTCCTAAAATTTAGCGGTGGTGGTCAATGAAATTTTAATGCTAGACAAAGACGCCAGACAGGATTCGTTTCTCCAATTTAAGTCCCAATTTTTTTAATTTATGTGGCAATGTAGTAATCCATTTAACAGCCTGCCAAAGCAAAACTTTCAAATCTATGGCAAATTCAATTTCAAGACAGGGATAAAGATGGCTGGAGCACTCCTAATATACTCATGTGTGCATCCAAGTTTGTGTGTGTGTTTTGCTGTATTAACAGACGTATCCCAATGGGAGGCCCCCCACACTTTTTCCCTCCTCCCCACCTTTGGCTCTTTTTGGTTCTTCCAAATACCAGGTTCTTAATTCTCAGTTATTGGCTCCACCTTGTTACAAACTATTCTTTATTCAGATATAAAAGCCCTTTTGTTGCTATTCTTAGAGAACCTCCACCAAGAACAATAACAGAAACAAAAATTCAGGCTGGAGAAAACTAGTTTTAGGCTTCCTCTCTACAGAGGGTCTTTTTAATTGCTCGGTCAGGTTCTTCTTTTCTTTTGTGTCTGTGCCCCGATACCAAGCTCATACAACATAATGGATGTGACAGTTCACAGCAGTGCAAAACCTGTGCATCACTATTACTACCAAACCACAAGAGGACCAGATTCACACTAAAACATCAGTGTATTCCACCCCCGTAAGTTTTTGCCTTTATAAGGTTTCTGTTTAGGAAACACAGATCATTTCAAGTAGATTAAATTAAGTGTTTGACAAAGGCTATCTGTTGGGGTTTTTTGTTTTGTGTGGGTTTCTTGGGGTTTTTTGTTTTGTTTTAGGGTTTTTTTTGGTGGTATTAGGAGTTTATCTTTGCATAATATGGTTTCAGCAGAAAATGTGCAAATGATCTGAAGAGCAAAACTGTGGCCGATGCATTTTTCCATTTCTGGGAACAAGGCAAAATGCACTTTTCCTATATACAGCGAGGTAATACCTTGCAGCTGTTTACATAGTCATAATAAACAGAGCCAATAACCAAGAGCTGGATATCAGATCCAACTTTAAAAACATTACATCTCAAGTTCAAGGATAGTTAAACCGAAATAAATTTTCATCAAAGTAAGTTCACCATCATGGTTGCATTAAAAAAGGACTTTTGGCCAGTATCAACCCCAAATATTGCTTTAAAGGTGCTGATCTCAGGCTTTTATTAAGTTCATAATGGTAACCACTGAGCCATCCAATCTTCTCGGATCTGGAAAGGACTCCAACTTAAAATCGGAAAAAGTCTGAAATACAGCACTAAAGGCACTAAAAAATATATTACTTCAACACCTTGGGACACGGTGAATTGAAGAGTTGCCTTTTTGTTCGCACACCCACCCCACCCACCCCATTTCTGGATAATTATATGAATAGAGACAAGCAAAACCTTTTTTCATAAAGGCAACATATTGTTCACTTCAGAGCAGAATTCACATCCCAGGATGCATTTCTTTATGAGTATAGGACTCCACTGAATAACATTTTCATAGTACTGCAGACCACAATATGAATCCCGGGTCACAATTAAAGTGTCCGATAGCTCCCTCGCAACAGCTAAAATTCCTCATGTGTCCTAGCAGAGTCCAGCACTGGTACATGCTGAAGGGACAGCTAGGGCAGGAACACTGCACATATGACGGAGACAAAGAAATACACTGCGTAATACATGGTTCTCTCTGATGCTGTTTCAGAAGCAAATACACACACACACACAAAGAAAGAAGTATTTAATTTTGGCTAAAATTAAGCATGACTTCCACCAGCATGAGAACAAGAACAATCACTGCTAAAGTTGCACTGCTATTTTATAGGAAAAGAATCAGGATCCTGGGAAGATCCTTCTCTAGTTTACATTATTATTTCCTTGGGATTTTTAAAGCATCTCGGAGTACAGATTTCATCAGGTAAGTGAGCTTGTCTTGCTGTTAGGCAGATCAGTTATATATGCTAGAATTTGGCCATTGCAATGCAGAGAACAGTCTAAACTTCTGCTGAGGGTTTCTATCTTTGTAGTTCTTCGGTTCCCTGTGTATGACACCACCTCTGTGTTGTTAGAGCAGAGCAAAAGTGATGCGCCTGTGATTGTAAAGAAAACTGCTGTCTTGAAAATATTGAACTTAAACTACAAAGTTTCAGAGAAACTGTATTGATTTACACAGTCCGCCACTTGCCAAGTCTTTCCCCCCTCCACAGTTCTTTTCCTATTATATAAATTATTTCCCCAAGTAATGTGTCTTTCAGGTGTGAACATACACACTCATACAGAAGCCACAGTTTATGGCTGAAATAATTTTTAATCTAACCAGCTAACTTCTTACTATAAGGGATTGTTCTCCTCTACATCTGGTAGTCAATAAAATGTCGATGACTTCCAAAAGGAAATAATCAAGCTGGAGAAAGCCAAAACATAGCAAATGAGTTGTATATAAAAAAATATTACCCATGTGAAGAAAATGGGTGTGCTTGCAAATAAGTCTTTGCTATCCTGAATACACTTTGTTAAACAATATCTATAAGGATTATTTCAGTAATAAATAAATATCCAGCATCTAACAGCCAGGCAGTTTGTTACAAGCACTTCAGATAGAACTGTTGCATCTGGTGATCTACATTAAAAAACCCCAACAATTCTTTAATGATGAACACAACACTTAAAACTGTACTACAAATAGGGTTGTAAAGTATTACACCACCCACACAAGCTTGTCAGAAGCAAGACAGGTATACCTGTCAATGATTATACATTCTAAAATATCTCTTTCAAGTCACAAGAAACATAGGATTTGGAAAGAGGCACTAATTTCAGGAAGGAAGTTAAAAATTCATAAAGAATGCCCAAAATGCTGACTTTTTTTACCCTTTTTTATCCCCCCCCCCCCCAATCCAAACGCAAGTTTCCAAAGAGGGAAAAATATGGGCAGAGTCATTATTTCTTTCCTCAGGACATCCAAAAAGGATGGAACACATGGAAGCAAGCAGTTGGAATTTTTTTTTCCTTTTGTGGAGGCCTAGAACATTTTCCACTGATGTGTAGATCTCTATCTAATAAACTTAAGCCTACTGATAGCAGAACTTCTTTTCTTAATACAGCTCTAGCAGACCTTCCAAGATCTACAGACAGAAAACACAGTAATTAAATAGCTATCTTCATTACAAGTGAGATCTAGAACTGACACAAGGCAGCTGGCTATAGAAAAGGAATTCATGGCTGCTCAATGCATTTCAAATCCTACGATATTTATTGTTTTACTCAGCCATAAAATGTTTAAAAAAAAAAAAAATCTGCTACGCTAGGGAGAAAAAAAAAATCTGGGATTGAAAGATTTTAGCTATTAGAGAACACTTCTGGAGGGCAATGATCCTTTTATTTGCTTCAGTTTGCATCTTTCCTCACTGGTGCTTACTTGCACCCAGTGGGGGCAATGAAACTCAAAACACATATTTCTTAAAAGGCTGCTGTTAAATTTGGGAAAGCATATATTATTTAGGGGAAGAAAAGATCATTCTTGCTTGCAGTGATCTCTTGCAGACAGCTGCCAGATGGGACAATTCCCCAGACTGATCTGCTTTCCTATTCTGTTTCAGATACCCAGCTTTCCTAAATAATTGTAATTGTTTGACATAAAATGTCTGGCAGCAAGTCATACCTGTTACTTCTGTAACTTGCCGTAAAAATTCTACTACTTCTCGCTAGAGTAAGAGCTGCCATCATTTACACATTTCTAACCACCCCCTCCTTTCTGTCAATTGCTCCTTGATCTTTGTTTTAAAAACACCAAACACACCAAGTCACTAAGGATTACCAGGACAAGAAAATACAACTACAAAGGGATTACAAACCTACAGACTCTCTCAAAACCAGAGTACAGCTAAATTGTTACGCTTCTTTAAATCATTTTCCCCTCCATCAAACAAACCTTACGTTCACTGCATGTACTTAATGCTGATGCTCCCTTTTAAGTCAATGCAGTAATACTAAAGATGACTTTCCTCTTCTAATGATCTGCAATACCAAAAGGAACATAGCAAATGTTGTTTGCGGCCACATCATCCAGGAAGCCTAGAGTCAGTATAACTAGTGATAAAGGCTCAATCTACTCTATTATTTTCTCTTACTAGTCCTCCAAACCCTTTGTTTTTCCAAGTCTAAGAGAGAGAAGACGACAAACCAAAGGAAGTTAAGCAACAAATCTAAGAAGGAGCCTGGCAAGAGCAATTCACATAGGAAGATTAAAGAGCTGAATATACTGTATATCTTGGCTAAGCAACAAATGAGGGAGTCATGATAATTATCTGCAACATATTTGAAGGACACAGATCAGGGAGGAGGAGGAATTCTGTAAGGCTGCATAACCCATGCGGGTACCATGACAGCACCAGCCTGCTTAGGTAAGGAAAATGGAAGCAGAGTATCAGGAAAAGTCTCGAATAAGAATCACTTGCCATGCAGTTGCATTTAAAGAAGTAACACTTCCCCTGACTCTCTTAACTTCCAAAACCCTGCATCATCTCTAGAAAAAAACAAAACAAACAAAAAAAACCAACACAGGCTGTCGTGTGGGAATAGCTCTTAGCAAGCTACGTGACAGTGGCCAGTCTGGGTCATTCACCTGCAGAATTTGTTTTCTTCTCCGCAATTTTTCCCACAGGGGTTCTGATGATACAAGTGGTATTATAAAACACGGATTTGGAAAGCACTATCACTGGCCAGAGGAGTAAGAGATGATATTAAAAAAAAAAAAAAAAATAAAAACCACAAACAGGAATAGCAAAACAAGAAAAACAAGAAAGCCCTTAGAGAATCCTTCTCATACCTGAAAAAAAACTCCAGACCTTTGAATAAAAAACCCCATCAAACTAACAAAACAACAAAAAACCCACCTACTTCCCCAGAAGAATCTGGAGGTAATACTCCGATGTGCTACAGGGATTAACACCTTAGCACAGACAAAAGGGTGAGAGAAATAAGCAGCATGTACCTTTTTTGTTTTTCAGGTGTTGAGTAAGATTTAGTAAATCTTAGACTACCTTTTTTTTTCAGTTACATCTGAAAAACATCTATAAAACCATTTTATGAACCATTTTCCACTGAACAAGGCACAGGCAAAACAGAAAGGTTGCTGAGCCTCCATATTCATGTACATGTGAAACCACTGTAAAACAGAGCAGATGACAGAAAGGTTTAAATCCCAGCAGTTCACGTACCTCTGTGTAGAAACTTCTTCACATCAGCTTTCTAACTGGCATCAGTTTAGAAAAGCTATCCCGGGAAAAGAAAAAGACAATGTTTTTGTCTCTGTCTCACTCATGTAAGCCTGTATACAGCTCCACAAAATCAAGGACAAGATGTCTGCTAAGGTTCAAGGTTAGCAACACCAACACTTTGGGACAGCAAATTTACATCTAGTTTTTGAAAGGGTCTGTGGTTCTCAGATTCACTAAACTAGAGAGGAAGATCCAAAAAATAAAATTATCAAAAATATCTGGCCATAAGAAAAGTTACCTAATTGCCCAGGGGAAAAAAAAAAAAATATAAAAATCCAACCTCAAACAACTGAACAAGCAAATGCATCACTAGATACATACTTAACAGGGATGAAGGAAACACATATACACGAAAGGAAGGACGAAGAACGGCATTATAGCATCCTTTCTAGAAAGATGCTTTCCTGAACAGTAATGGATTATAATAAATGTATGAGCCAAATGCAAAAGCCGATATACCTATGAGAGTTTAAGTTAAATTATTTTTGGAGGGTAATGGGGTGCTTTGATTAATTACCAGGAGAAAACAGTTTATTTTCTTTGTCAGTATATAAACAGTATGGCTGTACCAGTATCACTGGGCAAACTTGACAGAACTAGAGCTACATAAATAAAGGCTTAGCTGAACCCACAAAAATTTTAATACTGAAGATGATAAAGAAAAATGCATTTTAAACTTAGGTTCCAGACCGAAATTGCAAGGCTAGCAATTAGAGGGAACATAATTAAACTTGTACTAAACGACTACTTGTACTTGTTTAACTAAACAGAATTAAAGCATGTTTGATGTAAATCTCACTGATGAACACCACACTGAGAAGTACAATGCCATTTTTACAGACACACTTTCCAGAAAACACACACATTTTAGCATGAGAACAGAATATAGCATCCTCTGTTGACATTTTGTTAGTTCACTGTCTGAATCCTGTACATACCACGGCTTTTAATTCAACTTCTAGAATGAGTCCCATTCTATTAAATGTTACTATGCTTGTGAGAGCCCATGATTTTAGATAAAAGGCTATTACAGTATCTTTTATAAGGTTTCCCTCTACCCTAAGGGGTTGTATTTAAAAAACCCCACCCCTTAGGTATGGGATATAGCCTCCTAATTGGTAATAGCTTGTTCAAATATCCTAGAGAGTTTTCTGGTAACACTGACCTTTAATGTTCACTGCTTACAGTAATTATCTTTTAGAAGGAGAAAAGCATCATTACTTTCCTCTAAATGTGATAGCTATCTGTTAATAGCTGTAAATACAAATAAGGGCCCCAAATAATGTCAGATTTATATCATGCTTTTTCCTTTAAAAAAAAAAAAAAAAAAAGGCAAAAAGATTTACTTCTAAGGTCAGTTTTATTTTAACCACATAACGTAATTATTTTTGCCTTTTACAACAGGGTGCTGTCCCAAAGGGCACCTCCCACAGCCCTGCTGTCAGCCTGCCCAGACTCTTCCTTCCCTCTTGATTTTTCCCTGTAACTTCGGCACCTTTCACAGAATTTACATTTCCTTTCTTGGAGTCTGTTTTTAAATCTTCATTCATATAGTGTCCTTGGCTCTGCACACCACATAGCAATTAGATTTTACCCTGGTTGAGGGATGGCACTCAGACCACCATGTGATCACTCCTTAATTTGACTGCTGCCCTCTTTAATAACCACGTTCTTAAGCAAAGCCCACATTATTTTTCTTTTTGTTACTCAAAGTAATGTTTGTTTGGAGTCTCCAAAGCAAATGCAAAACTAAGAGGAAGAAATGCACCCAAGTTATCTGATCCCCAAATCCTGGACAGGCTGTCAAGCAAGATGCTTGCTTACAGCTTGTCCTTTTGGACTGTGCCAGGATTGCATTTCATCCTTTTACTACCCTCCTTCCTCCCATAAACGTACCTTTGGCAGAGGTTGTCAAGTAGAAGTGTCTTAAATGGGCCATCTGCGTGGAGTGAATTTCATCCACAAATTCCATTTACTGCTACTCAGTATTTGTATATTTTGTGCATGAATCTTCTACTATATAATTTATGCAGTCAGTTCAAAAGTACACGGAAGTCATTAGAGGAAGCTGAACATTTAGTCTACTCAGAATTATGTTACAGAACTCTAAGCAGCGTCAGAAATTAGATTATCTGAGTCGCAGTGGAAAAGGGAAGAAAGCATAGAGGATCTCCAGTCAAATAGACCCTTGCTTTCCTGAACTAACATTATGTATTTCAAGTTTTCTCTTTGAAAAAGATATTTTTTAAAAAACAGTAATTGTGGCATTTTTGCCACTTGGCATTTTGGCCACCTCCTTTTTGGATTACTAAGCTTGTTGCCTTAAAATAATCAACATCTGAAAGCTTAATGGAAAGCAAGAAGCTTCGACCTATGCCCAAATTGCTAACGTAGATGTTAGGGAAAGCATGGTTTGGTGTCAAACCAACCATCACAGAACCCAAATAAACTTCAGTTAAAAAACTTGCTCAGTCTTGTAAATACAAGCCATTAAACAAATGACAACCTTCCATCTTTCCTTTTTACAACTTGCTTCTTTAGCCCACCTGCACAGAGAAAAAAATAGAGAAAATTGTTTGCAAATGCCTCATTCGGAAGTAACGCTTTTTTGAAAAGGTTAAGCAAAAAACTTTCTTCATACATTTTAATTAAACAGCTTGCAAACCAGGGAGGAGATGAAGACAAACTGTTAACATCTTCTGTAGCTCACCCTTTGCTGTCTACCAAAAGAAAATCCTCCCATGCTGCACCTTGAGAGAGTAGTTCTCCTTTAGTATCCTTCCTGTAGCTATTGGCAAGATTCATTTTGAAAGAACTCCTTGTTTACATTCAGATATTATTCTTCCATGAATTAAACCCAATTATCCAGATTTTTTTTTAATTGAAACGGTTTAAAAATCCACTAATACTGTTTTAGTTGACAAACAAAACAACTCACAACTGGTGGGGAGGGGCCAGGGGGTCATGAAGTGAGAAACACGGGGGAGCGGGGGTTTGCAAGCCAGTTAATTAAAAAAAAAATAAATCTAGGTGTTCACTGAGCATGACAAATGGTGAAGAGATAAACAGACTCATTTTCTAACACTTTAATCTTGGCATTTGACCAAGAGGTCCCTTCCCAGAAAGGAAAAAGCCCTGCAAGCTACCGACCGCTCAAAACATCTGTAAGTACAAACTTGTTCTGGACATTTATTCATTCTTAACATATGCCCTCATTAATGTTTTCTTCTAGTTGCAATCTATGTCAGTGGACTGCGTTTCTCTCTCCCCCCACCTCCTTTTTTTGGGGGGTGGGGGTGGGTGGGTTTGGTTTTTTTGTTAGCCAATGCTGAAGGACAAGGGAGGGTAAGTGCCCAGCTACATGGGTCCAAGCCGCTGCCATAGCTTCACCATGTGGCTGCCACTCGACTTTCCAGCCCATGAGGAGAGACCTCTCCTCAAGCCAAACCCAGATCTACTGAAAAAATGGGTTTGCTCTGAGCAGGAAGGTGGTTGGACTTCCGCACTTTATTCGTACTCTAAAAAGGTACAGCATTTATCCAAAAACTTTTAAAAAATTGTGGTATTCTGTTCACGTGGGACATCTTTGCAGTAAAATCAACCAGTCACACTTTGCTCCTTCAGCAAATCGCTGACTTAAAATGTAGTCTGACTTCAAAGTCTAGTTAGCCTTATCACTGTTACAAAGAAAGCTAAAAGTGGGAGTGAATTTCCCTCCCTATTTTTAAACTGAAGCCACATCTTCCCACCCTGTAATCTTGCTTGGAGAATGAACACAGCCCTCTCAGAGTACTGCAGCTTGTGGAATGGTTTCCTACAATAGCCAAACCACAAACATTTAAGTAACTTGGAATATTATGGGGTTTATGAGAAAGTTAGTTAACTTTGGTCTTGTACCACATCCCAAGAGAGCAGGAGACAACTGCAGCATAACTTCTCATTATTGCTGCAGAACCATTTATGCTTCTTTGCTGTGTAACCCCTGCACTTTTGGTCACAAAACTCTTCAGACAGAACAAAAAGACAATCCCTGCTCCACAGTGAGCCTTCTGAGATGATCAGTTCTTCTCACACAAAGCTCACGTGGGCCTGATGTCCCAGCTCCCAACATCACACACTTCACAGGACTGTCCACAAGAGACAAGAAGGCTGTACAAGAAAGGAAAGGTAGACCTGCAGCATGATCTCATTAGAACCAATAGCACTAGAAATACGTACCTTACACCTACAAATGTTTTTGGCATCCCCTAGCAATGGATAGCAGCTTTTGGTTTCCCACCTTCAGGATGCACCACAACTTAAGCATGTGCACAAGGCGGTTGTCAGCTGCTAAGCGACAACATGTAACCTGTTCCCCCAGGAGAGTACAGCTCGGCTCCTGCAATGCTGAAGCACAGGTGCGCCTGGCTTTTCAGGTACGCACTGAAAAGATGAGGCCTTTCTGGTTTGGCAGGTTGGGGATTCGGAGAAGGAGGAGAATTGCAGGCAGAGTGGCAAAAGCAATGCTGGGGTCTGCATTTAGGAAAGCAGGATGAAAATGTGCAGAGGGGCAGGGCTGGGTCCCACTTTCAGGGAGGCGGGAATCTAGTGGGAGTTTGGGGAAAACAGATTTGGGAGTCCTTCAAGTAACTCCAGAGCTTGTTGCATGCTGCAAACTTAATTCAAAAAAAGTCAATTTAGCTTACATGAAACTACTCTGGAGAAAAAAAAAAAAAAAAGAGTAGAGCAAGACAACTCAATCCAAGAAGTTTTGAGCTATTTTTGTAACACTGTCATTAGTTCTTACATACAGAAAACCCTAGAGAATGTCTTCCAAGGCTTGCCACGAAGCAAAACCAGCTTTTGGAAGATAATTTAGCTAACTAGTAAAAAGGAAGGAATGAACTTTACGTGGCATTTCAACAGCCCCGTCCTGTCAGAAGATTATAGACATCACAAAACAGGCGTACTGCGCATTGGTAAGACCACAGATAGTGATAATGAGAGCCTGTGCTACACAGGGCTTTTCATTGTCAGTAAGCTTTGCAAACAAAAGCATCACCACAAAGGTCCTTCCTAACAAAATTTTGCCTGTAAAAATATGAAAGAGCTTTAAACCCCTGACCATCTTCCTCCCAACTTTCCTTCTTGACCACAGCCCTCTTTAGACTTCAGATGGCAAATAAGTATGCCAACTTGAGTCTCTTTGCTCACAGAGAATGTAAAAGATGACGGAAGACCATCTTGATTTAATGCAATGGCACATTGGTTCACTCACGTATTAATACTGTATCAAACCTCTGCACCACACTTGCCAGCAGTTCACAGGTCTAACACTGGGAAATAGAGGGTTTGAGCCTTCTTTTAGGTCAGGGAACATCAAAGAAGATTCTATAGAACTAGCAGTATACAGCTGGTGTAAGCAACTTGTTAAAGCCCATCCCCTCCAAGTCAATATATTTCAGCAGTAACCTGGATCTGGAAAAAAACAAAGCAAAACCCCCCACCAAAAAAACACAGGGAAAAAACAAAAAAACCCAAAAAAACCCCAAAAAACCCAAAACAAACCACCAAAAACACACACACAAAAAAACCCCCAAAACCGGCACCCACAAAAACTTCAGTTGTCATCAACTGCTAAAAAGTTCAATCTGGCTACTAGAACTGTCACAGTTTCTTTTTTCTGTTCCTTTCTAATTTTTCTACCTCAGTGTAGTACTCTCCTCCCCTTAAACATTTTCTTTGGGCATTTTAAAGGCTGGATTAATTTACTAGGCAAAGGGTACAGAGGGCTAGGTTGCACATCAGGTCTAACTACCTAAGGACCAAAGATTGTTCCTATCACTGTCTTGTAACTTTAAATTACTAGATCTACATGATTTTACATATCCATATAGACAAAGAAATGTGAAGCACAAGGCTTTTGTTCCCATCATTATTTCCCCCCACCCCCACCCCACC